>APFE030542355.1:0-64814 GCA_000404065.3 Pinus taeda | reverse complement strand
GTTAGCCATCTATCCATATCTTTAATCAAAATCATTAACCATTTGAGAGAGCCCTCTCAGGCTGAGGAGGCTAAGCCTTAGCTAAAAGATTGGTTTGAAATAGTTACTTGAGGTCTTCCTAGTCTGCAGCCTTCCAGAGCTTGATTTTGAGATAACAAGCTCTAAGTTCATTTTTGATTCCAAAAATTTTAGTAAGTTGCTCCATTACTTTATCAGGAGTATCAAGTTTTGCAATATGGAATCTAAGATCTGGAGAAATAGACATCCCTATCAACCCACGTGCTTGATCTTGCCTATTTTCCCATTTAGTTGCTTTATCTTCATCTTTTAGTTTGGTTTCTTGGCCTGAGGCTATTTTGTAAAGACCTTTACTTCTAAGTAAATCCACAATGCAGGACCACCATTGGAAGTAGTTGGTGCTGTCAAGAATAACTTGGCATGGAATTTCCATTTTAATAGAAACTGAAGCTATATATGCTGAAACTAAGTGTTCCAATGGAAAGATCTCGAAAAATTAGGCTGGTTCAAAAAAAAAACGGCTTTGAAAATGGCTTCCGAATGAAGAAGTTATGGCTTTTTGAAGAAAAGTTGATGAAGGCACCGACGAAATGAGGGAATGTGCGGAAATGAAAAAAAAAAACCCCTTTTCCAACAAAAAGGAGATTTGAACCCAAGACCTCTACTCTCATAAATTAGCTTTGAACCAAGTGAGCTAAACAAAAAGTTTGAGAGAGAGAGAGAGAGAGAGGAGGGGGCGGGGCTTTGTTTTTTGTCACTGAAGCTTTGGATTAAGTGCTTGCTTGAGAAAGCTCTTTTTCTCCCTACAAAACAAAAACACAAAACCCAACATGGATATACAAAAAAACAAACTTTATGGCTTAAAGTTAGCTTTACCTAGAAACTAAATATTTTCCTCAATGTTTCTGATTTTTCGAAATCACACTAAGGCGCAGTGGAAAAGAGCATACGCATGAGAAAAATCCTTCCTTTCTGTTTCTGATTTGCCTAGATTGCACAGAGTCGCAGGGAAAAGAGCATACACAGAAATGAAAGGTATAGATCCGGTAATAAAAAAGAAGCTAAATAAACTGAAATAATAAACAGAGAGAAAAAATAACTAGAAACTGCAAAAAAACACTGTATACCTCCAGATCTTAAAAATGACATAGCTAGGGCTACCATAAACCTTTTCGCATGAAACGAAAGGGGTTCTTCACTGGAACAGATGCTCCTAAAATAAGAGAGCAGTCCTCTCGGCTTGAAAGCAGTTAGAAACAATAGATCTAGGAGATGGCAGTCGCATGCAGTTCTACCGGCTTCAGATTTGGATCATCAACGGACGCGGCCCTCAAATAGCTCTGATACCATGTAGGAATTTACAGGGTAAGTTCCTCAGATAGAACACCAAAAGGACACCGCTCACAAACAGATCACAGATCAATACACCAGTATTTTGACGTGGTTAAAACCCTTAAAGAGGGAAACAATCCACGGCCTGAGCCAACGTGGCCACTTCAGGCAATTTAGTAATAAAAGAAAGAAAATTTACATAATCTTCTCTCGTGAACAGTTAACCTACAACTGACCCTCCATGTGCTTTAAATAGAAATCATGGACCAATCGGGTGTTAAGCCACGGATCAAGTGTCAGTAATACCAAGGAGAGAATGAACCATTGGATCACTACATATCATGATTGTCGGATTGTAAGTTACAAACGTACATAGTAAAGAAACACACTTTACCTAACTCTATACTAGACCAAGTTATACTTAACTATTTCCTATGTGTCGGAATATCCTAACATGTTAAGCAGTTATAGTTTTCTTACAAGGCATAAGTATACACATTTTGCTGAAACGATCAACTACTACATATAAATAATCATGCTGCTTTCTAGATTTTGGCAAACCTCCTACAAAATCCATAGAGATGCTCTCCCATGGTCTAGAAGGTACCGGCAAAGGAGTATACAACCCAAGCTTCCTATTACTAGGCTTGTTGGTAGCACATAATGAACAAAATCTTATGAACCTTGAAACAGAATCTACCATGCGAGGCCAATAGCAATACCTCTGTAGATGTGCAACCGTTTTGCTTACACCAAAATGACCATCAATAAGAGAAGAATGAGCTTCTCTTTCAAAGATTCAAAAGCTTTTTGCTGCTTGCCTCCCCATTGGAAAGCACGCTTCATACTTGTCACTGCATGCATAGGAGCTGCTATAGAAGAGAAGTTAGAGATGAACTTCCTCCAATATTGAGCTGCACCCAAAAAAATTCTTACCTCTGTTATGGATTTGGGAGTAGGCCACTTCATGATAACCTCAATCTTAGCAGGATCAATCCTCAAAGCACCTCCTCCTACTATGTGTCCCAAATAAACCAAAGAAGTCTTTCCAAATTCACACTTTGACATTTTAAGAATTAACTGATTCTTCTTCAAAACATCAAGTACTTTCCTAACATGCATGATTACAACAAAGTAATCAACCCTTCAAGTTAATCACACATACATGTTTAAAATACAAGGAAATCATCATGATCCCTATGCTCATGCATATCATTCTCATGCATGCAGTTCATCTTTCAACTTTCTCTTAAGTACTATCAAAAGTACAATATCCTTGATCACCTGTACATGTACTTTCAAAGATGAAATGAATATAAGTTTTGCTGCAATAGAGTGAGTCTCATACTCATCTTTTACCTTCATGGCGAAATTTTTGCAACAACATAAAAAAAAACATGCATACATCCAAAGTTTGTATGTACAAAAGGAGTATGTCTTACTGTATCAAGAAGTTCATCCACTTCTTACCAAGCCACTTTAATGGCGATTTTTGTTGCAGCAGCAGTTCTTCATGTGAATCTTCCACATCGATAATGGAATCCATAGATCCACTTGTGCCAATGTTTTTGTCCTCAAGCTGCATGTGCTTTGGATGACTTGTTGGATGCAAGGTCCAACAATGAGAAACATGATGTCCCTTCTTTTGACAAAATTTGCAACTTTCAAGCACTTTCTGAGAAAGTTTTCTTTGCCTCATCTGCTTCATGTGTGCTTTCTTTCTCAACCAGCATCTTGAAGCAACATGGTTAAATCCACCACAAAATGTACAACAAAACTTCCTCTTTTGCTGCATAGAATGTCCATCCTTTTTGTCTTTGAGAAACGATGAACTAGTAGAGACAACTTTCCTTTTCAGACTTTCATCACTGTGCTTGTCTTGAAAATTGTTTACATTTGCATGCTCACCATAAGCGACATGTTTACCCTCTACTTGCTACAATGATGGCTTAAAACAATGGAAATCATTCTTAAAACAGTTTTGGCATATATTCATTTGAGAGCTTGGGATAAAGTTTCTTTTAAAATTTGCATCACATGCATTCAAAGATTTGAATTCTTCACCATTAAACTGTTCATATCCAAGACCAACATTCTTGGGTCGCTCCACAACTGAAATAGGATCAACCATGCCTTGTGCATTCTTGCCCAAACCTTTGCCTTCTTGATAGCCCATCTTAAACATTAATTTGGACCCCATACCTCTTGTATGTTTTTCAAAAGAACCAACACACTTTTTAGTTGAGGGAATTGAAGACAAGTTTGAATGATTTACCTCATCCTCATGCATTTTCTTAGACAAATATTCTTGAGCTTGAAGGAGTTGTTTCTCCATGTCATGCAGTCTTTGGAGAATTATTTCCTTCTCATCTTTCATAGCCAACAATTGTGCATGAAGCTTAACACTTTCCCTTTGATCCGCAATGAGAATCTGCACCATGACCTTCACCTTTAGGAACTCATTCTTCATGTCATCATTGAAGAATTTTGTGAAGGAGGAACCTTCACTTGTGGAAGAAGTTGACATTATGGAAATGGTCAATTAAACAAAAGAAACTTCCCAATAAGAGTTCTCAAAGCTTTCAATCAAATGACAAGCTTTAATCAAATGTCAAACAAAAACCCCTTCTTATTCAAGCAACCTGGTAAGCATCAACACTTGCAAGACAGTTAGAAGATCTTTGCACAAAAACAATCAAAAGACAACTACACCAGAGATTGACTGAAAGAGCATTTATCTACTTTGAAATTGTATAACAAGAGCATTTCGAAAGCTTCCTAGCTCGTTTCAGGTTCTGTCTATAGGTTATTTGACTGCTTTTGATACAAAGAAACAACAACATAGCTCTGATACCAACTTGATCTGAATTTGAAACTACTTGAAAAAGGTTTCCAAGGTATTCAATTCAGTATTAAACATGTTTAAAACATTCCCATGTCTTGCAGTAAAGAAACAAATGAAGTTTTCAGCTATTCATGATCCATTCAAGCATAGCAGAAATATTTCCTTTGACTGTTTAACACATCAAAATGAATTTGTTCTGCAAAATAAATCAACCACAGATGCAAAAGAAGTTGATGAAGCAGTTCACCCCTCCTGGGCTACGTCTGCTGGGTCCAAGGCTCCCAAATGGGTCAGCCCTTGTTTTGATTAAATGCTCAAAATGAGATTACAGCTGGATATAAGTCTCTACAGGTGAAATAGACTGTAAATTCGGATTCAGAACACATGAATCCTTCAGGATTGACTGCCGGTTCACCTCCAATGGATACCTGCAACCTGAAATAGTTCTCTCAATACTGGGCCCTAGTGGCTCCTAGAACTTTCACGGCTCCAAAACCTGTGTAAATGAACTCTGATGGCAAAAATACCTGTGCCAATGGCTTCAGCACGTCAAAAATACCCAAAATAAAAAAAAATTCGTCCAAAACCGCCTTTCCTAGCCAAAGTTATGGCCATTTAATGAAAACTGCCAGTTTCCCTAAAAGGACTCCATCTAACTTTAGTGGAGCTCCGCCAATTATGGCGGGACAGCCAAATTTGGTGCTCCGCCAAAAATTCCACCAACCATAACTACGGTTAACTGACCGAAAAATGCAGCATGTGACCACGTGGCTGCTAACATCGGATTTCGTGCCCGGCGGTTTGGGTTTGGCCCTTGGTTCCTGGGCATGGTTGTATGGAGGCGGGGCTGGCCCTTAGGGGCTGGCCCTTAGGGGCTAGCCCCCCAAATTTTCCCACCCTGCATATTTAAACTTTAAATAAATTTTTTTTCCATTTGTTTTCAAATCTGTATGTGGTATTGCAATGGTAAAACTTTGGAGTTGTGGCGGGTAGGTCGAGGGTTCAATCCACCACCCGCCACCAAAAAGATTTTAACATACGCCCAAAGGATGCTGACGTTAGCTGAGGTCATCATGGGCCACGTGGCGGCCTCTAGGCTTGCCACGTTGTAGCCTCTGATTGTTCTGTCCCCATGGAATATTCCGTGGAATATTCTAAGGAATATTCTATGGAATATTCCTTTTAAATTTTTTTTTGAAAATTCAAATCTTAAAGGTCATTGGGAAATTTTGTTTTTGCCATAACTTTCACATACGGTGACCATTTTTCGAACCGTTTACGGCGCCGGAATCGGGAGGACGATATCTATCCAGTCGTTTAGTTTCAAGCCAATTTTGAGCACTTTCAATTTTGAGCATTTTTCGACACTTGGGACATGAGCCCCTGATCAACGACGCTGCAGATGGCTTGGTGACAGTTGACCCAAAGCTAATACTCAGAAAGTGGCTGAAGACTTTCAATGTGGCTTGATTAATTTTTAGGTAAAGGATTTCCCAACCGAGGTGAATAAAAGTGTTGTGTTCAACAGTGATGCAAAGTTTTTCAAATACAAAGTATGACAAACAGGTTTATTTTTCTCTCTTTTCCCCCACCATTTCTGGCAAGTACCTCTTTATTTTTGACAAGCTTGAGGAGGATAAAATTTTCTTGGTTATAAGCTCATCCTTCGGATGAGTCCAACTTAGTTCAGATTCGAACCCTAAGAAGGAGTGGTCCGTTCCTGTTTGTAATTGAACAGGTCCTTTACTATGAAATTTTAATGAGTCCAGTATAGGAGAAACTTGGCGTTTTTCAATTTTTAGGGAGTCAAAAGAAAAACTTAAGAAAACTCCATGGTTGTCCTTTTTCATAAATTTGTGTCTCCCAAGCCTGAAAAAGGTATAAAATAATACTTGAGGGAACCGCTTGATCATTACGATCAAGGAGTACTTCTCATAATTAGTGCCTTCAATCTGAAAAAGTAAAAAAGTGATCGAAAACATGTCATTTTATTACCAATATTGAACTTGAAGCGACAAGAGTCCGGCAATCTTTTCATATTTATACGGTCATAAAAGAGCTATAAAAGGACCGTCTTTTTAATTCCATTTTAACGAGTTTAAAAAGAACAACTCGGCAATCTTTTCATATTTTACGAGTCAAAAAAGAGCTTAAAGAGGACTCCTATTTGTTTTTTTTGAAAATGACCAATTTCACTTGAATACCCAATTTTCTGCACAAAAACTGCAAACATTACTCATATCTATTTTAAAAATAATAAAAATGCACCAAAAATGACCTTTTCAAAGTAAAAAATAAATAAATTTAATTTATTTATTCAAAAAATCTTATAAAAAGGGCTTTTACAAGTTCATTTTTACCGTTTGCCTTTGGAGTAAAAAGTAAGAGCTTTTGGTAGAAAACTTCCTTTGGAGATTGCAAAAAATCCGACCGTTGAAATCGAGAACCATCTTCTCCAGGTAATCCACATTGTCCCTGACTTGCATTTCATCCGTTTAAAATTTTGTTTTAGGGTTTAGAAATTGATTTTTAGAGGAAAATTAGGGCAAAAAATCGCCCGCGGCAGTTGCACATGGGCGCCATGTGGCCCCTGCACACCCCGATTTTTCTGTGCACAGAGAAAAGTCGGGGTGCCACACCTGTCCTTAACGAGAACTGCACACCTATGCACTATCTCTAAAGGGATGGGTGCGAACCCCGCGGAACGTGGATTTTAAACCCTAGATTCCTCATTTTTTCCCCATAGAATTTTCAAATGAAAATTCTAATCCACCTATTTTGCAATGTAGGTACACAATATGTGTGTTTGGTGGGAAAGAGAGCACGAGGACATGGATCAAGCTGCATTACTCCATCCACCTTCATTACAGGCATTGAGAGCATGCAAACTATTCAAATTTTGGACCATTCATAGCATGAGGGCATAGGTAGACTTTCTACAATGGTTGGTTAACAGGTGGAGCACGCAGGACCAGTGCTTCATTATTGGTGGCAACTGGCTCGAAATCGAGCTGGATGACATATACTTTTTGACTGGCTTGTCCAAGAGAGGCGCGGAGTTATCTCTGTTTGGATCTAGGCCAGGTGGCCAATCTATCGTTAGTCCACGACTAGAGTTCTATAATACTAGAATCCGGACAAACGGATAGATGTTAAAACCATCTCCCGTCCTGAACTAAAGGTGATTGCCTTTACTGTTACCAGACTCTGCGGGAGCCCAACATTGCATCTAGCTACAGGTTCCTAGATGCGCATGGCAGTAGACTGCTTTCGAGGCACCATCTTCAACTGGTGTGATGCTGTATTGGCCAATGTGAAGGGCCAATTGACTAGGGTGAAGAATGGACAACTAAAGAACTTTGGATATGGTTATTTAGTTGTCAGCTTTGCCCTAGAGAGGGTACCTATGCTGGTTCCACAACAACTCACTGTTGAGGCTGGACTTCCCCGAGATCCTCGGGTTATGCGATGGGTTGTAGTCATGGCCCACCATCCTGAGGAGGGTACCAAGGTTGTTCGATTCACACCAGAGTATTTCCATTGGTCAGAGTCTTAGCGCTTGAATCTGCCCTAGGCTGAGGAAGGCAAAACTCAAGGCAACATCAAACCAAGCTCAGCCTTGTAGCGAGCCCTACGAGGACAGGAGAGGGATTCTCCAGTCAATCTCGATAAAGTGAACGATAGGGTGCGAGATGACTTAAAATGGGAACTAGTTTTAGGCTAGTAAATTGATAGGAAAAGGGGTTTTAATGAATGATGGGTTTTCGGGCTGCATGGGGCAAAGAACAACTTGAATAGGGAAATATAATCAAAAACACAGATTATCTCATGAGGCAAGATAAGCAAGAAATTTAACATCAAATTTGAAATAATGTGGAGTGGGTGAACTATTTGAGAGGTTGACAAGGGCATAGAAGATGAATCCTTGTCAAACAGAAGAAAACATTAAATATGAACACTTCCTCAAGACAGAGAAAATAAATTGAATTCTGCCTTTCTCACTTAAAAGTATTCATTTAGAAACGATTATGAAATGAAATGGAAACACAACAACTACGTAAGAAACTTAGACAAATGTTAAATTCATACCACAACAATCTCAGGGGTCAGAGCTGAATCTTTTATTTAAATCCCTGTCATAACTGTACAATAAAACTCTGTATTTCTCCTCCACCAGCTTTTAGAACTCTCCCCTCACCAAATGTTTTTACAATATATAAACTTAGAGAGGTGATAACTGATCGATGAAATTATGGAGCAGTTTCACCTAAGATCATAAAAATAGGGAAAGTCTTCCCTAAAAAAGGAGCATCGTTACAATTTGTTTATTGATAACAAATGAACTGGCAAAACCTGTAGCTAAACTTTCTGAATTGCAATTGAAAACCAGAAATAGACCAATCAATTCGATGGCTCTGTTGGGATAGTTATCTGCACTTCAATTTGGCTTTTGACTTTGATTGCCACATTACATTTACTATTTTCCAACCTCTGATGACCAATGAATGGGCAAAATCTGGAGTGTAGACCATCTGAAATGCAACTGAGATCAAAATAGGCAAATCGACCCTATTTCTCTACTTATGGTTGATATTCTGCGTTTAATTTGGGCCTTTACTTTTACCTTTACTTTATGTTTGCCTTTTGAAAAAACATTTTTAATAAAAAATAGTTTTGAACAAAAATTACGCCCTCTGATCAAGAAGAACAGAATTTCATTTGATGCACCATCCAAAAAACCAAAAATTATAACATGTGTATTCTGCCCTGGACGTAAGGTGAGAGATGATCTGGATATAAGACAAACAGTAAACGTATGTCGCCTCATAATAATAACACTAACACTCCTTGAACCTTCCGAGATAGCTGTAATTTTGCCATCGACTCCTCCGTTAGGGCCCTGGCAATGCATCTTAGGACTAGAAGATTTACATCTTTCGACATTAAGTCCAATGATGAAAAATAAATCCCTATCAATTGTCTGTGGCACATTGACAGGATTTTCCTTGTTTGCTAGGCTCTTGAGAGCATTCATAAACAATTGGGGGAGCTCATAATTTGGAAGCATGGGCTTCTGTCACAGAATGTTCGAACTCCGTTGGTACTGTAACGAGAGATTTATGAAAATCTATGTTATGAGCAGACATGTAAGGCCCCATTCCCATGTAATAACTTCCTAATTGCTAGTCTGCAGTTACCAATACATTGGTCGTCTGGCCTGGTATGATCATCAAGTGCTCTGTAACAAAGGGCTTAGTATACTCTCCATCCACTTCAACTACTGTCATCTTGTGATTGGCTATGGTGAAAAAGTGTTCCATGTTAAGGGCTGCATTGATGATTCTCAGAAGATATGTCCTTCCACGAATTGCACGTATGATGTACATATCATGCTCCAAGAAGTTATAAAGAGGACCTGGATGACCATTTATAACATAAGCATTTGCAGAAGGAGGACCTCCACCACTTTCCACAACCTCTCTTTCAAGTTCTTGAGTATCCATCAACCAATACTCTCCAAGGACAATAACATGTTCCTCATATGGGAATTGAAATGGATAAGGAACGCCAGCCTTGGGATAGATCACAATAGGTCCATGAACTATTGCCCTTAGCCATGAGCTGTGGGCATGAAAGAGCATTGTTCCCTTCTGCTGCACCAGCGTGAAATCGTATGTAAATGTCTATCCTTCTTGAATTGGGCATTGAGTGATGTATGTAGGCCCATCAGACCAACATGTGAGTCACTACCTGAATCCATGCCAATGAATAGTGGTATTGTAGGGAGTCTGGTTAGTGACTTTGAAAATGATTCTATCATATTCCTGTGCATAGATAATGGGGCCAGGGTACATCTCATTAATTGTGGACTATAGTCAAAGGTTTACATAATTTCGTAACAGTCTTTGTTTGCACCTTTAAAACAGTAAGGTAACTAGAAATAAAACTAATTCGGAAGTAAAATCCTCTCGCACAAGATATGTAGAAGGAAAATGGACATCACACAACCGAGACAACATGTTTATTGTTTGATGCGAAATGATTGACAGTCACTGTTCACCAGCCTCGAGATCACTCCATAGATATGCGAGGATTGCATACTCCGTCCCCATCTTCACTGGATATCTGTTGTAAGATTATCCCTTTTAGCTCTTTGCAAATTGAAAGTGTCGATTTGATATGAAACTGGGTGCAAGAATTTTTTTTTTAGCTCTATCACTATATGAGGTGCGCGCTACCCATACAGAGTGCGCGCTACCCACTTGAGGCGCGCTAGACATTTACATACGAGTTCACGCTAGTGCAACAGAAGGGAACAATGCTCTGGCATGCCCACATCTCATGGCTAAGGGCAACAGTTCATGGACCTATTGTGATCTATCCCAAGACTGGCGTTCCTTATCCATTTCAATTCACATATGAGGAACATGTTATTGTCCTTGGAGAGTATTGGTTAATGGATACTCAAGAACTTGAAAGAGAGGTTGTGGAAAGTGGTGGAGGCCCTCCTTCTGCAAATGCTTACGTTATAAATGGTCATCCAGGTCCTCTTTATAACTTCTCAGAGCATGATATGTACACCATACGTGCAATTCTTGGAAATACATATCTTCTAAGAATCATCAATGCAACCCTTAACATGGAACACTTTTTCACCATAGCCAATCACAAGATGACAGTAGTTGAAGTGGATGGAGAGTATACTAAGCCTTTTGTTACAAAGCACTTGATGATCATACCAGGCCAGACGACCAATGTATTGGTAACTGCAAACCAGCAATTAGGAAGTTATTACATGGGAATGGGGCCTTACATGTCTGCTCATAACATAGATTTTCAGAAATCTCTTGTTACAGTACCAAGGGAGTTCGAACATTCTGCAACAGAAGCCCATGTTTCCCAAATTCAATGATAATGAGCTCCCCCAATTGTTTATGAATGCTCTCAAGAGCCTAGAAAACGAGGAAAATCCTGTCAATGTGCCACAAACAATTGATAGGGATTTATTTTTCATCATTGGACTTAATGTCGAAAGATGTAAATCTTCCAGTCCTAAGAAGCATTGCCAAGGCCCTAATGGAGGAGTCGATGGCAAAATTACAGCTGTCTCAAAAGGTTCAGGGAGTGTTAGTGTTATTATTATGAGGCGACATACGTTTACTGTTTGTCTTGTATTTGGATCATCTCTCACCTTACGTCTAGGGCAGTATACACCTGTTATAATTTTTGGTTTTTTGGATGGTGCATCAAACGGAATTCTATTCTTCTTGATCAGAGGGCGTAATTTTTGTTCAAAACTATTTTTTATTAATTTTTTTTTTGTCAAAAGGAAAACATAAAGTAAAGGTAAAATTAAAGACCCAAATTAAACACAAAATATCAACCATAAGCAGAGAAATAGGGTCGATTTGCCTATTTTGATCTCAGTTGCATTTTAGATGGTCTACGCTCTACATTTTGCCCATTCATTGGTCATCAGAGGTTGGAAAATAGTAAATGTAATGTGGCAATCAAAGTCAGAAGCCAAATTGAAGTGTAGATAACTATCCCAGCATAGCCATCAAATTGATTGGCCTATTTTTGGTTTTTAGTTGCAATTCAGAAAGTTTAGCTACAGGTTTTTCCAGTTCATTTGTTATCAATAAACAAATTGTAACGCTGCTCCTTTTTTAGGGTAGACTTTCCCTATTTTTATGATCTTAGGTGAAACTGATCCTTAATTTCATCGATCAGTTATCACCTCTCTAAGTTTATATATTGTAAAAACATTTGGTGAGGGGAGAGTTCTGAAAGATGGTGGAGGAGAAATACATAGTTTTATTGTACAGTTATGACAGGGATTTAAATAAAAGATGCAGCTCTGACCCCTGAGATTCTTGTGGTATGAATTTAAAATATGTCTAAGTTTCATATGTAGTTTTTGTGTTTCCATTTCGTTTCATAATCATTTCTAAATGAATACTTTTAAGTGAGAAAGGCAGAATTCAATTTATTTGCTATGTCTTGAGAAAGTGTTCATATTTAATGTTTTCTTCTGTTTGACAAGGATTCATCTTCTATGCCCTTGTCAACCTCTCAAACAGTTCACCCAGTCCACATTATTTCAAATTTGATGTTAAATTTCTTGCTTATCTTGCCTCAGGAGATAATCTGTGTTTTTGATTATATTTCCCTGTTCAAGTTGTTCTTTGCCCCGTGCAGCCTGAAAACCCATCATTCATTAAAACCCCTTTTCCTATCAATTTACTAGCCTAAAATCAGTTCCCATTTTAAGTCATCTCGCACCCTATCGTTCACTTTATCGAGATTGACTGGAGAGAGCCCTCTCCTCTCCTTGTAGGGCTAGCTACGAGGCTGAGCTTGGTTTGATGTTGCCTTGAGTTTTGCCTTCCTCAGCCTGAGGCAGATTCGAGCGCTAACATAGTGGCGACCATAATGGGGAAGAAAAATTTCAATGGTTTGCTTGTTGATGTGTTTATTTCATGAGTCTTAGATGGAGTCTGAAGTCATGCCAGGTAGCTTTCGAAATGCTTTTTCCATGCATAAGCGGAAGTAGATAAACGCTGCTTCAGTCGATCTCCGGTTAGCTTGTGAATGCAACACTTGATTTGGAAAATCACCCCAGTATATTTGTTCGTTCTAGACCTTTGGATGATTGAGTCTAGAAGTCGATAGGCTGAATTACTTATATTCCTATGATCTTTTGAAAAAACACACTGGCTTCAAGAAGACATACCAGAGTTAATCCAGATCCGAATCCGCTTCCTGTCTACGAAAATCCGAATTTGATTCCAAGACTCCTCGGTCAAGAAAGCTCTGTGACTCCCGTGATTAAATCTCATTCATGTCCTGCAATTTTTGAAAATCTTGAAGAACTTGCTTTTGATGAGAATTTTGAACTTTCATTGTTCAAAACCAAGTCTGAAAATGCTCTTGATTCTATAGTTCCAAATCCTGATTTCGCTACCACTCTTCAAATCGAAAGGTCTAATAAGTCTATTGAGAATTTCATTTTAAGACAGCTCCAAACTACAATTGAGGTTACGAATATCATTGATTTTCTAGAAATGGCATCTGCTACCATGGGATCATCCATTATGGCATCCACCTCTAGAATTCCTACTGAACCGCCTTTCATTCCCACCATCCCTATGAAACCTATTATTTTTGATCAAAAGTCTGTAGTCAATTTGCCTTCATCCACTGTTTCCACGCCTAAAACTGCATCTTCTCCGCACACACCTCCTCATACACCTCACACCTCAGCTGCGCATACTCCCCCAACATCTCCAAGGCCCACTACAAATCCACCAAGAGCCATGGCTGCCAGATTTGCACCCCTTGCTTTTCCAGCCAATTTGGATCCTATGCCCGCTGATTATCAAAGCAAGATCCCTATATTCGATGGCACACCATAGAGTATATCAGCTCAGCAACATATTGTCCGAATGATAGACTTTTTGGACCTGCATGAAATTGATGCAGAAAATGTCTCAATGAGATTGTTTTCCCAGACTTTTGGAGGAGAGGTTCGAAAATGGTTCAGAGCTTTACAGGCAAGGAGAATCAACACACTACAGGAACTTCAGACTTTGTTTTTAGATCGATGGGAAATGAAGAAAGATCCATTGCAAATCACTTCAGAGTATAGCAACATCAAGCGTAATCCTGGTGAGTTTGTTCAGGATTATATTATCGGATTTAATGCATTGTATAATGCAATTCCAGATGACTTAAGACCGTCTAAAAAGTCAGCTCTTCTTAAATTCCCAGATGGTTTTGATCCGGAGATGGCCTATTCACTACGAGACAGAGACCCGCCTACTTTACAAGATATGCAAAAGATTGCCGTAAGTGTTGAGGCGAATCTGAATGATAAGAGAGCACGGTTGAAAGCAGAGAAAAGAGTGACTATAAAGGAAGAGTCTACATCAGAACTGCCTTGGCTTCGTGAGATGGAAAAAATGTTCAAAAGAATGAACCTTAATAAATCAGAAACACAGACTCGTAATCCAAATTACCGTGGCCAGCAGCAGCCATAGTTCAGAATTAAGTAGCGTGAACAAAGAGCACAAGAGCAGCAGCCCAGCAGCAGATTAAAACTCCTCTATTGCAGAATTTTGTGAGTCAAGATTCAGATGTTGATGATGATGTAGTAGGGGACCAAAATCACTTCTTTACTACCGACGATCTGCCCATTTACATCACTGAAGATGAAGAGTATGGAGAAAGTTCAGATGCCCAGAAAGATGAAGATTTCATCTTAGCAAATGATGTAGATTTAGAGGAAGAATCAGATGATTACTAAAGAGGATATTTGAATGCTTTGTCCACCTAACAGAAGCAATACTCATTGAGAAACCGAGATGTGCCCATACGTCCAATTCAAAAAAGAAAAGAAGCTACAACACCGAAGACGGATTCACCCATACCACAGAAGAAAGGAAAAGAGACAATTGATCCCACAACTAGTAAAATATCATCAACAGAAAAAGCAAATCAGACAAGTATAATCAAGGATAAGAAGGAAGTTACGGTCAAAGAAGTCGAAAACGTTTCAGCATTTAGTTTAGAAAATGAAATTTCCAAATTAAAAATATCCATTCCTTTGACAGAAATAATGAAGAACAACAGCTACTGTGGTCAAGTCTCCAAAATTATGAATTTTGATCCAATGTTTGACATGGTAAATGTGGAAGATGATTAGCCAAAATTGATATTTGGGCCTGCATTAGATGGTGAGTCCCCTGACAGTGATGTTCCTCCCTTTTATATCAGTTTGAGATTGCATGAATATGTATTGCATAATGCTATGTTCGATTCGGGTGCTTCGTATAATTTGATGCCAAAGGCGATCATGGAAAAGTTGGGACTAGACATTACAAGGAAATATCATGAATTGTATTCATTTGATTCCAGCCGTGTGAAGTGTATCGGGCTCATCAAAGATTTGGTTGTTAGCTTAGACCAATCCAGTGAAGAATGTCTTGATGGATGTGGTTGTGGCGGACATTCCTCTATGATTTGGGATGCTCCTTTCAAGATCTTGGGGGGCAAAATTGAAAGGTACACTACAGTTAGATTTCTCTTACGCAACAATTCCAGTCTTTGGTCAAATGAGAAAGTTATATCGAGAGCAGAACATGAAATACATGATAACCAGCAAAGAGAAGCTAATCAATCATCCTGTAAGTTGTGTACATACCGATTTAGAGTCGTTTGTGTTGCTTGCTGATAGTTTTAATGATATAGATAGTCAATTAGTTCAGGTGGAAGATATACTGGAAATCACTGAGAATTTTAGAGAAGTTCTGCAAAAAGAAAGGAGAGAAAAGCAAACTACTATGGAGCAATCAGCTAAAGACAATGGGCAGCAAACAGGAAAAACAGAGTTGTTGCAATTTCAGCATTTAGAGGACGATGAAGATGGTCTTTGGACTATGTATTTTGATGGCACAGTAGGTAGTGATGGTGCTGGAATTGGTGTTTGGATTCACAGTCCATTTTCCGCTACGGATAAGGTTCCAAGCAAAGTGAGAGTGTGTTCCTACAAGCTAGCATTTGACTGTTCTAATAATGAAGCGCAATATGAAGCTCTAATTGCTGGCCTTAAGATTCTTAGAAAGCTGAAAGCAAAAAGGATTGTAGTCTATGGTGATTAAGAGTTGGTGATAAAGCAGGTTAAGGGTGAGATTCAGGCCAAGCATCCTCGCATGAGAGCTTACCATAATGCAGTCTTAGATATTCTGAAGTTATTTTCTGATCATACCTTGACATGTGTGCTTCACATACAAAATGGTGTTGTTGATGGACTTGCTAAGGCAGCAAGCAACTTAAAAATTCCGATGAATTCCAGCAACAAGTTCGAGATTCATGTGAAACACCCATCCCACTGTTCAGAAACAGTGATTGTTGGAAGTCTTTTAGGATGCGAGGAGGATTAATCTTTTCTGCAGAATAAGGGTAAGTTCAAAGACACATCCATAGATACAGAACATGATGATGGTAGTGATGATATACAAATAAATCAAATGGATGTACTACAACTTAAAGATAACATCATTCCTAAGGGATTGATTCCTTTGGAGGAACTCTTCGACCAAGATGATGTAGCCCGTAAACCAACATTGAGGCCAACTAAAAAAGGTGTTGAAGAGGTAAATATTGGGACAAATGAGAATCCCAAGATGGTAAAATTATCAAAGTCATTACCACCAAAGGTAAAGGCAGAGTATGTGAAGTTGTTGTCTTTATTTTCTGATGCTTTTGCGTGGGATTACTTAGATTTAAAAACATGTGACACTAATATCATTCAGCATACTATCCCCATTAAATCAAATCAGAAGCCTTTTCGTCAAAAGTTGAGGAGAATCAATCCAAAGCTACTACCATCGATTGAAAAAGAGGTAAACAGATTGTATAAGTCAGGAATCATTGTGCCTATCTGATTTTCAGATTGGATATCAAATTTGGTGCCTGTGAGAAAGAAAACAGGTGAGATCCGTTTATGTATCGACTTCAAAAATTTGAATAAGGTATCATTAAAAGACAATTATCCGCTGCCAAAAATGGACCACATATTGCAGCGAGTAGTTGGAGCATCAAGGATGTCACTACTTGACGACTATTCAGGATATAATCAAATTCTAGTGCATGAAGATGATCATGACAAAACTGCGTTTACCACTCCGTGGGGAACGTTTCATTATGCAAAAATTCCGTTTGGTTTGAAGAATGCAGGAGCCACCTTTCAGCATGCAATGGACGTGGATTTCGCGAACGAGAAAGATGTATTTTTGGTTGTTTACCTTGATGATTTAACTGTGTTTTCAAATTTTGATGAAGAACATTTATATCATTTGAAAGTTGTTTTCCAAAAGTGCAGAAAATATGGCATTTCACTGAATCCAAAAAAGAGTCTTTTTGCCGTGGATGAGGGCAAGCTCCTTGGCCACATCATATCGAAAGATGGCATCCGTGTTGACCCTGCACGTGTTGAATCCATCCAGCAAATTGAACAACCCCGGAACAAGAAAGAAATACAGTCCTTTAATGGTAAAATGAATTTTCTGCATCGTTTCATTCCAAATATAGCTGAGCATCTTAGAGAAATCACGAGCATGCTGAAAAAGGACAGTCTGGTAAAGTGGACCGAAGAGGGGGTGAAATCATTCAATTTAGTGAAGTTAGCTCTTTCTTCAACTCCTTTTTTAATAAGCCCAGGCTGCACGCAGGACTTTATTTTGTTCTCATTTGCTTATGAGCACACTTTAGCAGCTGTATTAATGCAAAAAAGAGAAGGAGTTGAAAAGCCCATTGCCTTTTTTCAGTCGGATTATAAGGGACGAAGCATTGAAATACAACATTATTGAGAAACAAGCACTTGCGCTTGTAAAGGCCTTGAAAGATTTCCGTGTGTATATACTGCATTCCCATATTATAGCCTATGTTCCTAACGCAGCAGTTAAAGATATTTTGGTACAGGCAGATCTAGAAGGAAGACGGGGTAAGTGGATTGCTGCGTTGTTAGATTATGATGTGGAGATTAAACCAACCAAACTAATCAAAGGACAAGGACTTGCCAAGTTAATAGCTGAAACAAATCTGCAGGTTCAAGATATAAATTTGATTGCTGCCATGTTCGATGAAGATGAGGAGAGTTCATCAGTTCAGGTATCTGATATGTTTGTTTCTTCCCCTTGGTATGCTGACATTTTATATGTACTTCAGAATTTGTCTTCACCTCCCAGAATGCCTAGAAATAAGATTAGAACATTGAAATTGAAAGCTGCAAAATTCTGCATACTAAATTCTGCATTGTATTGGAAAGACCCTGGTGGAATGTTATTGAATTGTTTGGTAGAGGAGGAAGCCAAAAGAGTTGTGGAAGATTTTCATAGAGGGGACTGTGGAGCCCATTTGTTTTGGAAAACCATAGCGAATAAGATTCTAAGGGCCGGTTATTATTTGCCAACGCTGTTTTTAGATGTGTATAAGGCTGTTAAGAATTGTCACGAATGCCAAATTTTCGAAGGGAAGAAGAAACTACAACCTTTGCCTCTCAAACCAATTGAGGTTAGTGCACCTTTTTAGCAGTGGGGATTGTATTTCATCGGGGAAATCCATCAGGCATCATCAGGACATCATAGATGGATATTGACAGCCACAGACTACTTCAAAAAATGGATTGAAGCGATTCCTACTCGATAAGCCACAGATGCAGTAATTATCTCTTTTCTTGAAACCAATATTTTGTCACGCTTTGGGTGTCCAAGTAAGTTAATCACAGATAATGTAGCAGCATTCAAGTAAAAAAGAATGGTCAAGTTTTGCTATAAGTACAATATCAACTTGGGACATTCAACCACATACTATCCTCAGGGAAATGGATTGGCGGAGTCGTCTAATAAATCTTTGGTTAATATCATTAAGAAGTTGCTGGAAATTAATAAAAAGGGCTGGAAAAAGAAATTAGTGAATGCACTGTGGGTTGATAGGGTGAGTTAGAAAAAGTCTATTGGCATGTCTCCTTTCGAGTTGGTGTACGAGACAGACACGGTTTTTCCTACTTCGCTTGCTGTCCCGGTAGTCAAATTGCTTCAGGAAATCGGTAGTGAGGAAGATCCTATGCAGAGAAGGATTAATCAGATGATTCATTTATAGCAGACACAGGAGGAGGTATTTCAACATACTTTCAAGCTACACGAGCGTATCAAAAAGATTTATGACAGGAAGGCAAAAGCAGACGCATTTCAGCTAGATGCGGTAGTTTTGAGGTGGGATGCCTGACATGAAGACAAAGGAAAGCACGACAAATTTGAAAACTTATGGAAGGGTCCTTACAAGATTGCAACGTATCGTGGCCAGAATGCTTTTCTTCTCAAGGAAATGAATGGAGATGAGTGTCTTGGAGGGCCGATCAATGGTCGGCTACTAAAGTGCTACCACTTCTGAGTATTTTCTGCTCATTTCATCATCATTGTATATACCGTTTTACTTCTGTTTTATTGCACATGTGTACTAATTTCTCATCTTCAGTCTGGGGCCCACAGTGAAGGCTATAATTCTGGAGATGGAGGTTAGTCGGTTTGAAGTTGGTCAAGTCAGTGGTATCAGTCCTTTTAGTTTGAAAATCGAGTTAGTTTTTGTCAAAGTTGTCTTCGGTTTTTAGTCACATTGTCAAAGTTTTGTGTTGAAATAATGACTCCATAACCCAATGGACGAAGGCACTGTCTAGCTCTTACAGAGATCTGCTGTTCTTGGCATCTCCGAGGAGCTACCATCCCCATTGGAGCCAATGTTAGAGTCGGTCTGGTTATCCCTTCGTCAGAGATCATAACTCTTTTTGCATTTCATGTTTAGGTGTCCCATCAGTTTCGATCAGTTGCATTTCGTAAGGCATGCCATAAATCTGACAGAAAGGTTTATTTCACTCATTCCCCTCATGCTTGGCACTGATGGCTCAGGTATATTCATAAAAAATCAAGTCTTGAAAGGTCAATTGCAGCCCTGTTTCAATTCCTAGGTCATGACAAGTGTTCTCAGTCATTAGGTCTAGGGTTAAGTCAATTTGGTTTTTGCAAAGTCTAATAAAGCCAGCAGGCCAGAGGGAGGTCCTTGATAGGTGGTTATTTCAAATATTTTTATCATTATACGGATAGATTAGGAATTCTCTTCAAAACTCTGTTTTGAAGATAAGTCGACATTTCATTTTTTGTAATAAATTTTCAAAAATTTCAGTTCTTGAATTGTCCAGGCGCAGCCCTGTTCTCCTTTTTCAGATCATATCACAGCTATCCCTGCAAAAATCAACAAAATACTATCAGTCCAAACCTCAGAAGAAGCAAGAGAAAGTCAAAAATCACTATTGTATTAAAATACCAAAGGTGAAAAAGTGCCAAACATTATAAAGTGGGTTATTGAACCAATTTAAATCAAATCTGATTTGGTGAGATTTTTTCTTCACATATAAAAGAGGCAAACAACTTCATTTGTTCAAAACTCCAAAGGTAGAAATTGTGTTTGAGTTTGTGAAGGCCGAAGTCATGTTTCAAACCCGTGGACAGCGTTTGGAGGCGTGCGCTACGCGTTGGGTCTGTGCGCTATGCATAGAGTGCGCTACGTGCTGGGCCTCACTGGCCAGTGTAAAAAAAGACAAAGGTGCTACGCACACAGGTGTGCGCTACGCGTTGGGTTCAGGAGCTACGCACTCAGTCACAGCCCCAATTTTTTTTTTGTTAATGCGACCAGATCTTGCCAAATCGACTCCAAAACTTGCAAGTAGGTGTTTCATGGCTGCTTAGTCAATTCTAAATTGTTTGTAATATGTTTGAGGTGGAAAATTTGATGTATTGGGTGTAGAAAAATGAAACCCTATGCTCATACCAAAATCATTCCTTAGGTTTTTTTTTTTTAAAAAGACATGTGGGTGGCTTTGTGAAGATTTTCCCATTCTCCATTGGTGAAATACAGTCCCATACTCATTTGTCAAGTTTTAGCCAACATCACAAAGGGTGTACTTCACACTTTTGTTCATTTGTCAACATTGTCCTTGTGATCAAAACAGTGACTGTTTCATGCCAACACACTGAAACAGAGTTATTACCATTATGGCTTAATTCTTATGATGCTTCGGTAAACATATTTGGGTTTTGAGTATGCATTGAAATTATGATTTCACCACCCCTATATCAACATACATATTGTAGACATTGTATTTTCAAAGCCATGTCAGACACAGATTCAGTTTATGAGCAGGAGAATGACAGTGATTCGACAACAGAGGGTAATGTGCCACGGAGGCCTTGCAGAGGTGGCAAAGGTGGTAAGCATCTCAGGGAAGAGCCCACTTCTTTGGTTCAATTGTAGGCTTGCCCGCTTGCAATGGATTGTTTTCGTCTTCAATCATGCTATCACTATTGTGACCTAATTTCACAAATTCAGCATCATCGTGAACTAGCTCGTTTTTTTGTTCTACATTTACATGATGGCCATGTAAACCTCACCGGAGTTGATTTCATTTTGTCACCAGAGACTATTGCAGAGGCCACTGGGATACCAAATATTGGAGAGAAATGGAATAAGCGTCAACAGTTAGAGAAATCCTACTATGAGCCATACATCAAACTTGGATATATGAGGCACCTAAGCAAGGTTTTTCCTTTCCAATACCTGAGTGATCAATTTGCACCTTTGTGAAACTCATCATTTGGTATTTCAGTTGTGAGGGCAGATTCTTGCGTCTTTATGCATACCATGTCCGTTTGTTGATGCATTTTACAAGGGTACGTTTGATGAGCATTCCATACTTCATGTATCGCAACATAGAGACGATGGTTGTTTTAGTACAAAAGAAGACCCCAGCATAGCAGCATAGAAGTATTTATCATTACGCGCTGATCAAGATCGTAGTGGCTCATCAGTTGGCATAGCAGGGCATTACCTAGGAGGATTTTATTTCTCGACACTTTTTCACAGTGCCACAACCACCTCCAGAGATAGTTCATGATGAGGGAGAGCCTTCACATCAGTTTGAAATTCCTGAGACTAAGCATGTCAATGCTCCGGTGTATGTGACATACCGGCGAGGCCAAAAGACCTTATTTGCATCTACACGACGAGTACTATCTCCACCCAGGGTGGAAGGGTTCTCGTTGACTCCATCAGCAGTGCGAGTATTATCTCCACATGATGTGGAAGGGGTCTTGCCTTCTTCTTCAGCACAAGTACAGATCCAAGACAGGGGCAAGAGGCCTATGCATGATGAGGGTCCTTCAGGAGGCCGGGACACTGATTTCACGATCATTAATGTTGATGCGAGCTCTCCTAGCTCGGAGCTAAAGGAGATCATCCAGGAGCAAAAAGCTGAGAATGAATCGCTGAGAAAGAAATTGCAGATGGCTAAGTGGGTGATAAACTACCTGGAGCAGCGTAAAAAATAGCTAGAGGATGAACATACACTTTTTGAGCTGCGCCAAATCCGTGATGATCGAGAATTGGCCCGAAAGAGCCTGGGTGATATGACACCGGCTGATCGAGAGTCTATGCTCATCCATGTTAACACTCATCTGGAGAAATTGTTGGCAAATGCCAATAGAGACAAAGACATGCTTCGTCATATGAAAAATCATTATTGGGCTCGTATGCATGTCTGCAAAGCAAAAATGAAGATTCTAAAGAGGCGGTTGAGCAAAGCACTAAAAGGACAGAAAAAGCCTGATCCACTCCAGATTTTGGCTGAGACTTCATTGGATGGACATGATACATGATGGAGGGTCTTCACTCCGAATTTGAGCAAATTCGGAGAAATTTTTGTCATTTTGAAAAATTCTGGTCTAAAAACAGGTTTTTTTTAGCTCAACGCGTAGCGCGAGGACGCGCTTGCTTTTGATCGAGACACTTG
Organism: Pinus taeda; assembly: GCA_000404065.3. Classification (NCBI taxonomy): domain Eukaryota; kingdom Viridiplantae; phylum Streptophyta; class Pinopsida; order Pinales; family Pinaceae; genus Pinus; species Pinus taeda. The sequence continues at coordinate 42,216 of APFE030542355.1, read as the reverse complement.
CTGAAGGAAAACTTTATATTTTTGGGTTTTGCATGGTGATTTATGCATGCTCATCTATTTCCGAAGCATTTCATCAAGTTCTGGATGATCAAAGGGCCCAAAAACACCATGAAAACCACTTTGCTGCCACCTTTTGCTCCAACATGAAGTACTTCTGGGAGAATGGAATTTTGAGGGGGAAAATGAACTCCAAATTGGGAAATTCAACTTGGGTTGGAAAGTAGACATCTAGGGATTTCCAACGAGCTATCATGAGCTCACTTTGGATGTCAGGAACTGCCCCAAAAATAGGATGAAATGTGCACTACGCATGGAGATCAGGGCGCTACACATAGATGTTTTTGGTCAAATTTTCATCCTCCAGCTCAGGAATTCGGCCAGTTTTCACCAGTTTCACTTCTTGATGTAATTTTTGACTTATCTTGATGTAATTGACTGAACATGATGTAATTTTGGCACCTAGTTACTTGTTCTAGAAGATTCATTCACCAAAGAGTGAAAATTTAATGAATGAATCAATTTCCTACCTTATAGAGGCAAGTTGTTTTGACTGCTTAGATTGTAGTGCTTTGTTTAGAGTTGGTTGAAACAACTCCTAGGGTGATGAGCTTGACCCCTAGAGGCAAGGGAATGGGTTGGCTTTCCTATATTATGTATTTTCTAAGTCATTTTCAAGGTTGGACACTTGGGATTGCTTTGGCATACTATTGTACATATTTTCTCTGCATTTTTGGCTAGGGAAAGACCAAGGTTTTGCAACACTGTTTGGGATTCATGTGGCTTTATGTGTTGATGGTGTGCTTCTTTCAATATCTGTAAGTTGTTACGTGTGTCATTTTCCTCCTCTCATCTTCTGCAATTGAACAAATGAAGTGTTAAGGTACAATCCATAATTTGATATGCTTTGCCTTTAAGTTTGTTTGATTTTCTATGTTTTCATTTGTTTAAGGAGAATCCTTGAAAGTTTCCTGCTCTCCTTAGCTCCTCACCAGTCTAATCTATGCATCTCTTTCACTTTTAAAGCATCAAGACAATCACTTTCCTTGCCCCAATCGAACCTCTGCAAAAACTGTGTCTCATTCCCGCACCCAAATTTGCCTTTCCCTGTTTCAACACAAAAACCCCAAAAAATCAACTTCAAACTCCTTGTACTTTATACCTAGCCTAAAATTAATTATCAATTTAGTCATCTCGAGCCTCATCGATTAACTTTTGCCGAGATTGACCTGCAGAGAGCCCTCTCTTGTCCTCGTAGGGCTAGCTGCGAGGCTGAGCGTAGTTTGATGTAGCCTTGAGTTTTACCTTATTTCAGCCTAAGGTAGATTTGAGCGCTCACACAGAGAACCAACTCTTTGTTATTTAGGATTTTCCATATGTTGGGATGGATTATCGTGGTGATCCCGACATGGCTCTTCCACCAGGAGAGAAATGGGATGATAGAGGTAAAATTGTTTTCAACATTTTAATTATATATATATTTTTTATTTTTTAAATCGTCCCAAAACTAATAGTAAAAGTTTTAAATGCAGATGTGGGTCCACGGTGACCAACCGCTCTCCAGCCCTATGATCGAAGACAACTAGTTGCCGCAGCACCGACTCCATAAGACCAATCAGCAGAGACCTTGGCCGAGTTGGAGAGCCATCTAGAGCGCTTGACCGCAGATATTCCGGAGACCAGCATAGATGACATTCCTCTTAGGCTTTAGTGCTATGTGATTGGGGTCCTAGGAACTTTTAGGAGGTTCCTTTGTAGGGTGGCTCGAGCAGTGGTGTCTTATCAGGATCATCACTAGTGATAGGATGATTGCCTTGTAGACTCATTTTTGGACTTTTTATACTATCAATTTTGTCGATCATAAGGTGTTTTTCAACCTATGATCGAGGACGATGTATATTTTGACACACTCCTATGCTATGCTATATTATTATTATGGTTATCTTGCAAAACATGTTATGGGATGTTTTTAAATTTAGTATTTGATTTAATGCAAATGTCTATTTAACATTTGCGAAGCAACTACATTTGCTAATGTATTTAAATATCTTGGAATGTGCTGATATTCTATGTAATCAAATTCTCGTTCCAAGAGACGGACTCTAAAAATAATCGTAATAATACTGGATTTCTAATGGCATAAACTCGATTAAGCTGTAATACAGCGAGTTCTGAATCTAAATTAACAATCAAACTCCGAATTCCAAATGAAATGGATTCAGATAATAATTCAATCACCGCACTATATTCTGCAATGTTGTTCATTGTTTGATTGAGGCTTACCCCATGCATAGATACTAACTCGTCAGAGGGCGAATAGATAACCCAAGCCGTAGAAGAGATGTTTCATGTACTATGATAAGTGCCATCAGCAAAACCGATGTATGTTTGGAGAGGCGTCAACATCTGCAATATCAAGAGTAAAATCAAGATAAGTAGGAATAATAATGAAAAACACTCTCTAAAGTAAAGCACTCATCCTTAATCTAAGAACACACCAAATTTAGAAAGAAACTGGTCTAAGAAATCTCCACACTAATCTTTTAAGCATAATATTGCTTTAGATAAGGCCCATTCCTAGGTTTACCTAAGAGACACCATCAAAATCTTCTAACTCATAGGTCCCTTTTGCCAGCTTTCGCTTGACAATATACAGACCATGCCACATGGGTACAAATTTGCCAGCCCCTAGCTTATCGTTTGCTTGATTGTAAAGTAAGACTAGGTTGCCTTCCAAAAAATTGCGGGGTGTAACATTCCGATCATACTGAGCTTTAATCCTTTTGGCATGAGTTTCAACAACTAATGCAGCATTACGTCGATTCTCATCTAATTGAGCTAAGTATAATAAACGTTTTTCCTCTTCGGAAGTGGTTGTTAATAATTGCACGGCAATTTGTAATGACAACATTTCGCATTCAACGGGCAATACTGCCTCTAAACCGTAAACCAGTTGAAAGGGAGTAAAACCTGTTGATGTTTTGACTGACGCTCGATACACCCAAAGCGCTGAAAATAACATGTTATGCCAATTCAACTGATGAATCCCAATGATTAATCAGATCATGGTGACTAGAAATTTGTTGACTGCTTCAACCAGACCATTTGCCTGTGGGTAATATGGAGTGGAACTATTGTGACACAGGCCAAGTTGATCTGTAAGTTCAGTCATCATGATGTTTTGAAAATGACTCCCATGGTTAGTGATAATCGCTTGGGGAACACCAAACCTAGCAATTATATGGTTGAAAACGAAAATCGTAGCAGTTTTGCAATCTACCGAAAATGTAGGCATCGCCTCGACCCACTTGGTAAAATAATCTACTGCAAGGATGATATACGCATGCCCCCCAGCCGAGTGAGGGTTACATGTAATAACATCAATACCCCATTTTGTGAATGGATCAATGACAATGATAGGATGGAGAGGAGCAGGTGGAGTGCGCATCTTACGATAACAAATTTGGAAATTGTGGCATTTTTGGACTGTAGTAATACAATATTTGAATAAGGACGGCCAAAAATAACCAGCACGCAAAATATTTTGGGCTGTGGCATACCCAAACATATGACCGCCACACGCTGTAGAGTGACAGTCATTAAGAACCTTTTCAGCCTCGTCATGAGTAAGAAAACGACGGAAAATAGAATCCACCCCACGACGATAAAGAGTATATCCAATAATAGTGTAAGGTTGGGATTGGAATCATATTTTCCGGCGCTGAGATCATGAAATGTATGGCCAAAAATATTGGGTCTGGAGATAGACAATGATATCTCCATACCATGGATCAACAGTGCTGATAAGGAACAAGGATTCATCCGCAATGGGTTCTTCCGCCACATGTTCGGTATCAGCATGAGGGAAGTCACACATTAATTCTGCAAAAACCAAAGACTTCTTTGACTTGGCCTTCTCAAATTCCAAGTCAAATTCCTGCAAGATGACAATCCATTTTGAATACTTGCCCCCTAGAAATTGTTTAGTCAAAATGTATTGCATAGGGTTACAGTCAGAAATGACCGTGGTTTTGCGTAACAAAATGTAATGAAGAAATTGTTGAACAACTTGGACTGCAGCTAAGGCCAATTTCTCCACATGTGAATATTTTGACTCAGTTGGAGTTAGAGTCCGACTAAGATAATAGATCACATATTCACTTTCGAATTCATCCTGTTGAACTAAAACCATCCCAATGGTGGAATGGGAAGTGACGAGGTACAAGAAGTAATCCTAGTTGTAGTTGGGAGGATGAAATAACAGTGCATGGGTCAACGCATGTTTAAGTGCATCAAAAGATTAGTCAGCTATCTCATCCAAAAAGAATGGAGTGTTCTGCTTCAACAACCGGGTGAAACCTTTTGTAATCTCGGCATAGTTAGGAATGAAACGACATAAAAAGTTTGCTTTCCCTTGCAAACTCTGGAGTAGGTGAAGTGTCGAAGGAGGTGGTAACTTGACGATGGCTTCAACCTTCAAAAGATCGACACGAATGCCGGCTTTGGATACAACAAATCCTAGTAAACGACCTGTTTATATACAGAAAACACACTTGTGCGGATTCAACCTAATCCGATAATGCCTACATCTCATGAAAATTGGTCGTAAATGAGTGAGATGGTTGGCTCTATGTAATGAATGGGCTGGTAAATCATCGAGATAAGGCTGCACAATGTGCTTGATATCATGGAACGCATAAGACATAGTGCTTTGAAAAGTTGCTCTGGCGTTCTTCAATCCAAAAGGTAACTTGCAATAAGCAAATGTCCCCCATGGACAGATGAATGTCATTTTTGGTTGATCGGTAGGTAGAATTTTAATTTGATTGTAACCAGAAAAGCCATCCATAAAGGAGAAAATTTCACTATCGGCACAATCATCGATAATTTGATCGATATAGGTTGTGGGATAATTGTCCTTGGGACAAGCACGATTAATATCCCTATAGTCGATACATATTCTTATTGTCCCTTGTTTTTTAGTAACTGGAACAATATTCGATACCCAATCCGTCAAAGGAATTGGATAAATGAAACCTGCTTTAAGTAATTTCTCAACTTCTGCCTTGATGGCAACATCTTTTCATGGGTGTATCTGACGCAATCGTTGCTGGACGAGTTTAGCATCCGGGTAGGTTTTGATCTCATGAACAACGATTGAAGGATCAATTCCTGGCATTTATTCATAGGACCAGGCAAACACGTCACAAAATTCTTGAAATAGGGCTTTATATGTTTTGACTTCAGTGTCTGTACAAGAAGCACATATGTGAATGTTTTCAACAATCCCAGGTTTAACTGAAATGTCGATAGGAACCGTTCGAGAAATATTAGCTAAATTTTGTTCAGAATCAGGATGTTTCAATGGATTCTGCAATTCTTTGACATATTCAGTGGTAAAAATAGATGAAAAATCATTTTCATAATGATCAATCTCAGGTAAAAATGAAGACCGATGATGAAAATCTTCCCATGGTAATGCATCAACAAACAACAGTTCCCGAATTTGTTTATCGGTGTGAACGGTTTCCGAAAAGGTTGTTGAATCTGAGGTTGAGATTGAAAGTGATTTGCCATGGATCTCATTCACTAGATCAAGGTTGGTTGAACTTGAGTCGGAAAACGATTGTACAACTTGATAAGAAACTTCAAAGGGACTCAAAGGCATGGCATCACCAAGAGGGTCCACCTCGGAATCAAATGGAACGATCCAAGGATCGTCAAGAACAATGGATTCTGACGAAATCATATGAATAGTCGCAAAAGGAGATGGTACGTTGGGAGGAGGAAATGAAAAAGTTCCGAGTAAACCCAAATCTTTAGCTAATCCTACCACAACATCCTTATAAGGGATAAAGGTTTGACCAACATGTTGAATACTCTCAGCAGGGGATGAGTCAGACAAAAAGTAAGTTAACTGATCTATTGTAATGATCTTTCCATTGTGTGGAAATTTAATAAGCCGAAAGACCAATGAAACAACAGCAGTCATGGCATAAGACCAGCTATGACCCAAAAGAAGGTTGTAATCCAGAGGGGCATCAACCAGCTCTACATCTAGATTAACAATTTTTCCTTTAACCCCTATAGGTAAGTCATGCAAGATGCCATAAGGATGAAACCCTCGGCCATCAAAGGCCTTGAGAATCATCGAGGATTGATTAAGTGTAGGAGAACCAAGGGTTTTCCAACACTGTATCGAAATAATACATGTTGAAGCTCCCTCATCAATCACAATCCTAAAACAAGGTCTGTTTTTGACTAACATTGGAATCTAGAAAGCCATTTGATGAGGTAAACAAGGTGTACTATTTTCTAAATCGAAGACTATGAGGTTTGAGTCCTGAAGATCAACATCTCCTATAGCCGACAATAGCATTTTACGCTGTGCTGGACAAGATTGTAGCACCTCCAAAGCCGACATTGCTGAAGGGGAAACAGCTAAATCTTCAACAATGTTATAGTTCTGAGCAGCTCTCGCATGTGGATTGAAAGATAACTTTCGAAGTATACACTTAGTGGGTGGTCTGATTACTAATTCGGGACTTGGTTTCTCGATCTGTAGCGGATCGGAACCAGACGGAGCTGAGGTTGCTGGATTGGAATTAGAAGATTCTACTTCCTTACCACCAAGAGGACTCTTACTTCCATAATCTTGCGATCGTGTCGCAATCCTTACATGTGACACCATCATTATGGGCTCTTCTGAGGCACTAGAGGAAGAACCTATCATCTTACTATCTTGATTTGGAAAAGGATCCTTCAAAACAATAGGTGTTTCTGAACCTTTGACGATTTTCACAACCTCGGCACAATGTGGACAATCTCTTTTAAAATGCTCCTCATCGCAGATGAGACAATGATAGTGAGGCTTACGTTTCTCATCAATAGATTCAGGTTTATCGAATTTCTCCTTTGAGTTTTTCTTATTCTTCTTCTTTCCTTTTTTCTTATCGTTAGATTTTGATTTGGTTGTAGATGATTCTACGACATGAACATCGGTATAAATTTCAGGGGAAGACTCTCCCTTCGGGGAATCAGGTAAAGTCATAATAGGAGAAGAATTCTTAGAGGATTTCTTCTTACTTTTGGTATTAACAGTACCAATCATACTGTCGGCGGCATGAGACCCTGAGGGAGGTGCATCTATTTGATTTTGTTTTAGAAGGTTGGAGATTTTCTCGTGTAACATACCTGACTGTGTATAAACTAAGTCGAGGTACTGAGCTTGAGCAATTACTTTCTCTTCGGTAACTACTCCTGCCTTGGCTACATCTTTTGTTATTTTAGCTAATAAAGATTTTACAAACCATTCTGCCAAAATTTGGTCCGGGATAAAAACTTTCACTAAACGATGTCGACGTCGCCATTCATGAATATGGTCTGAAATGTATGTGGACGTTGACTATTTTAATGAATTTAATAATTCCGTTCCATTGTCATATCGAACTGGCAGCTGAAAATGAGTAAGGAAGGAAGTGGCTAACTGGCTAAAATTGTAAAAAGAGCCTCGTGGCAACTCAATGTAGCACTTGGCTGCAAGGCCAATCAAAGTGTGTTGAAAAAGACGAAGATGAATTGAATCATCTATAATGGAATTCGATGCACATCAGAGATGATAAGTCATCACATGATTAGACGGATCTTCTCCTAACTTCCCCTAAAACTTTGGTATATCACTGGGCAACTTATTCAGCATTGGTGGCCAAAACAGAAGATAATTAATGGGATCATTCATAAGGCATGACAAGTCAGGCAAATCCAAAGTTGCTATAAACGGTAACTGACGGTTTGGATCTTGAAAACTTGGGGTCATAAGACCAGCCGCAGGAGGAGGATATCCAGGATAACTTGGTATCGGATTTGCATTTGGGATATTATATCCTCCTGGAAAACCAGGATTAACCAGACCATACTAGGGTTGTTGATACGTATACCCAGGGTATGGTTGATATTGATAAGCCGGGTTCTGCACAACAGGGCCGAATTGGTGCTACCCCTGGTACGATTGATAAGTAAATTGGGGTTGACTTGTGACAATCGTACTAGGCCTAGGTTTTCCTACAGGCATGGAAACTGGAGTCTGGATTGTAGGTCCAGACTGGGGTAAAGAGGCCTGAGGAGTTGATACAGGAGCAGTAGAAACTGGAGCTGTTGATACTCTAGAAATGGGTGGAGTGGATTGAACAGAGGCCGCAGCAGTTGCAACAGACGTTTGGGATGGAGTTTGAGGTGAACTAGGCCCAGACTGATGAGCTACCCCAGGTGTAGAAGTTTGAGTAGTAGGCTGGACAGGTTGATGGGGTGAACCAGAAACAAAAGACTCTTTAGATTGAGATGAAAATTGCACACTGGGTTGCGGAGTCTGTTGATCCAACACCATGTTTATTCTGGGGTATGGACCCATAACAGGTTGAGCATATTGAGGACCAAAATCAGGTTGAGTGTAAGATTGTTAATTATACGGTACATTTCTCGGTCCTTGAACAAATGATTGACCTGAAGGTGGTTGAAAACCTTGAGGTTGATATTGACCTTGAGGTTGGTACTGACCTTGCGGTTGGTACTGACCTTGAGGCTGGTATTGACCTTGAGGCACATATTGATACTAGGGTTGACCTTGAGGTACATATTGATACTGGGGTTGAGCTTGAGGAAAATACAGTCCCGTAGGGATATACTGTCCTTGAGGTTGCCCCCCAGGCAGTAATGAACTACCTTGAGATTCCCCCCCAGATGGTATTTGAGTACCTTGAGGTTGCGGACTAGGGGTAGTACTAGACATCATAAGAATCTCTTCGACACTTAATGGTTTAGTTCCGTTATGACTAGGAGATACTACATATTCGATGGGTTGAGGAGATGCTACTGAAAATGTACCAGATAAAGACTGATACCCAAGAGGAACAGAAGGACCACCATGTAAAAAAGTTTCTAGCGTCTGGGAAAACAAGGATGACTGTCTCGACATATTCAAAGGAGGATAATAACCTCTGGGTGTTGGATGGAAAGGAAATCAAGCTGGTGAAGATGCGAGACCTGGATTTTCTAAGAAATTGGTCAACAAAATATACCAAGCGTCACCTCTAATGGGACTATAGAAAATGGATTCATGCTCCCTAAGTTCGATAGTTGGTTGATTTTCATGGATGCTTATACCTTCGTTCAAACTCGAACTTATAATTTCTTCTATGGAAATGGGTCCAGAAAGAAGATTCTTGGTAATGATAGTTTCTACTCTGGGTGAACTAATACCACTAGAAACAGGAGAAGCAAATCCCGAAGATGGAGTGGCAGCAGGTTTAGTCTCAGGTTCAAATATTTCAGGTTCTTCGACTAATGAGCTAGTAGGAGTGATACTACCAGTAACCTCGGAAAATGAAATTGGTTCAGAAATATGTACTGTTGCTTGATTAACGAAGACTCTCTGGCCTCTGGTGGCCCAACCCTATTTTCACTAGGGGTGACAAGAGCTCGCAGCCCTTCAAGTTGACTTGGTGTAAATTCGAGAGGCTACCCCCGCAGTCAACGGGATTGTCTCGGTAATTCAACCATGATTAATTATTTAATTACTTCACACGAAAACAAAGAAAATCTCAAGAAAACTACCTAAAGTCTCTAAAGAACCAAACAATTTGAAGCACATGCCTAATAAATCTAGGATATCAAACTACACATAAACTAGTTGGTGATGAAATCCAATGTCGCAGAATTCAATACAAAAATGGCGGTTGGAACAGTTACCCCGACAACCTACTTAATGAAACAGACTGGCACAAGTTTCTCCACTATAACCATCTCGAGTGAAGATAACCCCCAGAGAGTCCAAGTGAGTCTAGTCGACGTCTGATCCAGGTAGAGTGGGATCTTCCCTCCATCGTCACCTAGAAAAGAATCCTAGAGATTATGGTCACTAAGGTCACCAACGGAAACAAATATACCTGGGGGAACAGTCTACGATTCGATATGCACACAAGGGCAGAGTAACAAGCTCAATCCCCTTCAAGGCTCCTTGACATAATCCAAGGTTTACCAACAAGTGAGCCCATGCTCCTCGATAATGATTAATCCAAGGTTTACCATTTTTAATACATGAATATCTTCTATCGTTCCCAATGAGGAAGAATTGATTCCCACACTGGTTCGGATATGATCTCGTGCATCTCCTTTAAGAGGAGTTTTCCCAGAGCATAGATATAACAATTGGAATTTCTCCCTACCGCAAGATCTACTACTTGTTTGTTTAAACTATCTTGGAGAGTTAATTACTCCCTACTCGAAGATACTAGCCTAAGCTATGTTGGTGAATAGCCCTAGAAAATAAAAAGATTGCTATATGGATTTTAATTAAGCGTTAATTTTATTGTTTGTTTCTTAAGTCAATGGGTGTGGAGATGAAACTTTATGGTATGAAGACTCGACTCCAAAAACACTAAAAAATGCACCTAAGATGATAACAATTCCTTTTCCTTTTCAATGAATTTCTAGCTAAGGAAGAGTTGAAAATGCAATGCTTTGAAAATCAAATCTTTCTCTTAACATACAATGAAAAGAAACTTTTTTGTCTTTTTCAAAGAACTTGAAAACAAGACTACTAATCACGCTCACGGAAAATCCCTTTGCTTTTCAACAATCAACAACTTCAAGAATAAACAGTTCTTTTAAGGGAGCCTTTAAGATTTCTAGAAAAACTCTAAAAAACTATTGAAAACAACTTTTTCAACAAGCTTCTTTAATTTCTATGAAAACTCAAAACTATGATCTAATCTTGAGATCTAAACAAAAAATGGATTGAAAAGAAACTTGAAATGTTTTTGAGGATGCTCAACTTAATCTTTCAGCTAACTAAGGATCAATTTGTTCAGCTCAACAAACTAATAAAAAAAATCCAATTATGTTTTAATAATGAAATTCGAAACTTTTAATAAAGTTTAATCAAAGTTTTGCAAAAGAGATAAATGGGATCTAGCTCTCTTCAAGGATATATTTCATGAGCTAGTCAAACTCAGCAAGAAGACCAGAAAGGCTAGGGTGATCTAAGGCTCTAAGGGTTCAGATCTCTGAGCTACTATGAAGACCAAGCAAAAAATCAATCCAGCAGGAAAAATTTCTTAGAAAATTACTTCGAACGAGAATGCCACTGAAAACTAACTCACAAGGAACTTTTGTTAAGACAAGTGCAGGTTTGGGCATATACTAACATCGATGGACAAAAACTAAACCTAACTGGGTGGATGGATCTTAGGTTTTTCAAACTTTTGACAGGGTACGCATGCCCCCAGCAGAACCAGGTGCAGTGCTGCTCTATGTTACACTGTAATAGTGCGGATAGGTCCGCACTGTAACTAACTCAGAAGGTGCGGTCCTCTTCTAAAATTTCAAAAGATAAAAATCCAACCAGGATCTAACAAATACCCAAATTCACACACATCAAGCCAAAATCAGAAACCAAAACTCAAGTTTCTCAAGTCAAAGCAAAGACAAATCAAAAACCAAACCAAACCAGTCCCCAGTGGAGTCACCAATTTGTTGGCCAGTAAATCATTCTTGCAGATAAGACCGATCTCCCTAATATCGAATGATATCTAGCAACAAAAAGCACAAGCAAATATACTTTTCTCTAAACATGTTTCAATTCATAAATGAACACTAAGAGGTGTAACAAACCCTACCTTGGTCAAACGCTTGTTTGCGGCAGTTTTATCCCAACAGCTTCAAGCAGTTCCTTTTTAATAACCTGCATACACAAACAAACACACATCAAAGCATACCTGCATAGATATTATAATAAAACATGTTTAATATGAAGATCAAGGAGCTCATAAAATAAACCATTAGAGACAGTTCATTGAGAAAAACAAACTAGATTGTATTAACTTTATGAATAAAAAAACCTTACAACCTTTGCCTTGATGTTGCACAAGTTCTTTTCAGGGTCCAGCATGAGTCTCCTCTACTTTGACAAGCCTCACTCACTTCCCAAATGACATGAAAGGTATGTGATCTCTCCTCTCACAAACTCAAAAAGGAAGTCTAATTTCCATCAGCATTTACCCTCAAGAATCTTTAGCTTTCAACCTCTCCTACAACCAACCCAATGCATGAATTTATAGTGCAAATGGAGGAAGTTGCAGGTCCACCATTGAAGGGATAAGTTCTCCTTCAATGGGATAAGCACCTCATATCATGGAGTTAGCTCCCTTAGTTATGGAATGGATGAACCAAGGTGGAGTGGACTTGCCAATGCAATATTCCTTCTAGAAGTGTCTAGAAGTGACCCAAGATGAATTTTTAAGAATTAACTCACGCCTTTTTAACTTTTACAGGGGTTCGCACCCATTACTCAATAGACAGAGTCGTCAGGTTCACAGGAAACATGACTATTGGGTGCGGTATCGTAGGCAATGTTGGGAGAAAGTGTGAAACTAGGATTTGAGATATTTTTAAGGTCTTTCTCCCATTTTAAGGGCTTGACATGAAGAGATGAGGCTTAAGACTTGCAAAGGAGGTATGTATGAGTGTTGATGGACTCACACAAACTGTAGAAAGTCATGGTGACAATTTTTTGTGTAACAGCTATTCGAGAAGAAATCACTTCACGTAGTAGTGCCCTTGGACCCTGTAGAAGGACTGTGTTATATTGAACCAGTCCGTGATTATGAAAGGGATGATGATTTGGACTATGAAAGTTCGTGCACATCAGATTTAGATGAAGAACTCGAACACTGGCATAATTGACTGCATGAAGTATCTACGCTATACTGTAAGATGATGACCAAGTCATTGCACTGTGTATCATCAGAGGTAAGAAATCTACATCAATATGATGGTTTAACTGATGTTGATCACTTTTTGGATGCATCTGAGAGAGAAGTTCTAGAGAATCATCACTTCCAAGCCCTGGACTAGGCGCTATGTGATATGCCTAAGAGGTGGTGGGGCACACACAAGGACATTTTTGATGATTGGCATGTATACAAAAAAATGATGAGGGTGCGGTTTGGTCACCCACAAGTGCGGCTAATAGAAAAGTATGATGGGAGGAATTATGTGTGCATCCATTTGGCCAAATGGACTGAAGTTTATAGAGTGAAGCCTTAGCTGGAGTCTATTTTGTCATATCTGGGATGTTATACTGATGAATTGGTACTTGGAGACAGAACTCCACCATGGGACTGAAGAATTGGTTTTTTTACGCCAAGGATTTTTGATGACGTTCAACATTAAGGATGGGTTTTAATGTATCGACGAAGCATTGCATGAGGTTAAGGTAGTGATCTTTAGGATACCGCAGGATCCTCTAGATTTGATTCAACCTGATTGGACTACCCAATTAGGCCACATGATAGAGTGCTACAATGTAACAATGGAAGAAGAAGATGAAGACCTAAGGAAGATTACTATTCTAGAGATTGAAGATCACCGTGAAGTTGAAGGACCACAACTAGAGAATCCATACATCATCGAACCGCTCAAAACTAGACATGTGAACATTGGCACAGAGGAAGAGGCAATGCTTGCAAATATTGGGGACTACAGGGACGACGTGCAAGTAGATAAGGTAGCTGAATTACTCCGAGGATATCATGATCTATTCCCCACAGAGTTTTCAGATCTAAAAGGGATACTAGGATACTTGGTTGTCATGAAGATCACCCTAAAACTGGACGTGAATCTAGTTAAGCAAAGACCTTACCGCCTCAATCCGAAGTATAAATAAAGGGTCCATTTGGAGTTGGATAAAATTCTTGCAGCAGGCATCATCGAACTAGTAGAAGAGTCTGACTGGGTAAGCCCAATGGTAGTTTAGGACAAAAAACAAAAGGATGAGATACATATATGCGTATATCTCAGGAAGTTGAATGACGCATGTGTGCATGATCCCTTCCTAACTTCGTTCACTGATGAGGTGCTAGATAATGTTGGCAGCCAAGAAGAATATTCATTTACTAATGGGTTCTCAGGGTACCATCAAATCAAGATTTCACTGGAGGATAGGAGTAAGACGACCTTCACGACTGAATGGGGATGCTTCCAGTATACTGTGATGCCTTTTGGTCTGAAGAATGCATTGGCGATCTTCTCGCGCATAGTCATCGCAGCGTTCAAAGATTTCATTCACATATTTCTCGAGGTATATTTTGATCATTGGATAGTGTTTGGATTGGTAAAGCACCATGTATCAAGTCTGCACTTGATGCTAAATATATGTTGAAGGTACCATATCACATTCAATCTGAAGAAATGTTTATTTTGCATTCCTTTTGGGATCTTGCTGGGTTATGTGGTATGCATACAAGGCTTGATGGTAGACCCTATGAAGATCGCAATTATAATCAATTTCGAGGCACAAAGAAGTGTGAAACATCTACGTGCAATGTTGGGGCATATAGGGTACTATAGAAAGTTCATTAAAAGCTATGCTTAGATCACCATGCCAATGGAGAAACTGTTAAAAAGGGATGCTACATTCTGCTGGAATGAGGAATGTCAGAAGAGATTGGATGTGCTCAAAGAGAAAATGGTCACTGCACCGATCCTAGTCTTCCTAGATTGGAAGAAGGAATTTCGTGTGCATGTGGATGCATCATGTATTGTGCTGGAAGTAGTATTGACACAGGTTGGTGAGGGAGAATTAGATCATCCCATAGCATTCACAAGTAGAAAGCTACCTAAAGTTGAGAAGAACTATTCAACGATAGAGCGTGAAGGTCTGGCTATGGTATACGTGCTCCAGAAATTTAGGCACTACTTGCTAGGTAGACACTTTAAGATGTATACAGACCATTCTACATTAAAGTACTTGGTGAAAAAGCCTGTGTTGGGGGCGAATATGTAGATGGTTGTTGCTATTTCAAGAATATGATTTTGAAGTCATTGTGAAACCAGGACAATTGAATCTTAGATCGGATCATCTGTTGTGCATTGAAATAGGAGAAGAGCCTACTAATTTGGAGGAAGGACTACTTGACATGCAGCGCTTTGCGGTGAACATCATGGACAATCACTTTCAAGATATTATACAATTCCTGACAATAGGAACGACTCCAGAAGTATATACTAGCCAACAAAAGAAGGAATTGGTGATGCACATGACAGACTTTTCTGTCATTGCAAGACACTTGTATAAAATGGGATCAAATGAAATACTATGACATTATGTGCGAGAATTTGAATGAAACAACATCCTCACTGAGGCTCATGGAGGAGCCGCGGGAGGGAATTATGTGGGAAAAGAAACATCGAAGAAGATTCTACGCGCTGGGTTGTGGTGGCCGACACTGCATAGGGATTCAAAAGTGTATTGTAGGGCATGAGATGCATGCCAAAGGACTGGCGGACCATCGTGGAGGGATGAGATGCCACTGAATCCACAGATATTGTTAAAACCCTCCAAGAAGTGGGCGATTGACTTCGTGGGACCAATTCGACCTCCTGGAAAGAAGACGGGTGCGTGGTACATCATCACCGTGACTTAGTATTTAACTAGATGGGCGGAGGTGCAACCTCTAAAGGACTGTACAAGCGCGATAGAAAAAAATTAATCTTTGAGTATGTGCTGACAAGGTTGGGTTGTCCAAAAATTTTTAATGAGCAATCGAGGTACACATTTTCTTAATGAGACGATTAACGCGATGACGAAGGAATTTCAGGTTTACCATTAGAAGAGTATGCCATATCACCCGCAGGCTAATGGAATGATAGAATTGTTTAATAATATTCTAGAGAGCGTGATGACGATGGTTTGCAATACACAAAGAAATGACTAGGATGTGTGCGTAACCGCGGTGCTATGGGCTTACAGAACAACTTGTAAGAAGCTGAATAGACAAACGCCTTTTAGGCTCATTTATGGAATTGAGGCTATGATGCCAATGGAATACATTGTACCTAGTCTGTGCATTGTGGCATTCACATGAATGGTGGATCGCGGAGCCATGGAAGAAAGGATCATGCAACTGGAAGAACTGGAAGATGATAGGTCTATGGCTGGATTCCATCAGTAAGTTCAAAAGGAACATGAAAAGGCATGGCACGATCGGTACATCAAACTACACACCTTTAAGGTAAATGGTTTAGTGTTATTATATGACAACAATTTTGATAAATTTCCAAGAAAATTTTGAATGCATTGGCTGGGGCCCTATGTCATCAAGGAGATTACCGATGGTGGAGTCATTTAGTTGGTAAAGTTGAATGGAGAGGCATTCCCAGGGAGGGTGAATGGTAGCCGATTGAAGCCATACACTAGGGATCTGACCATATGACTATATGGTGGAAGCACAATATTAGCGCTCCAGGTAGCTGAAAGGAGGCACGGGACTATAAACCACACTACCCAGGTTGCAAAGCTGCGTGGTTGGGGTACTGCATAGAAAGGAGGATTGTCACAGTGTTAGCAGAAGCGCGAGAGGAGTTGTGCTATCAAAGGAGAGATCATGCAGAGAAGCTAGAAAGTGACCGTTATGGTCATTGTTGATGACTTGACAGTGGAAAAATGGCTAAATGGGGTGGAAATTAAGTTGGAATTTAAGAGCAAGATCTTTGAAAATCTGCTACCACTCTAGCATTTATGAACCAATTTGGGGGGGAACGACCAGATTCAAATTCGAAATTGCCTATAAATTACAGATGGCCAACCAATGAAAAACACTTGGCATTTTGAGAATTTAGGTGTTGAGCTATCAGGAACACATGAACCTTGATTAATTTGAGGCTTTCGTAGAAAGTTCAGTGTTTGAGAAATTGCTAAATGAAACTCAAGGGATTTTAACTGGCATTATGTCAACAACTATGCAGGCTACAAATGCTGGAGAAGCGATGGTAGCTGAGGGAGTGCCTCGGCGGTAGCAAGTGTAGAGGTACCTGTAGAAGTACCCAAATCACCGAGGTCGCCCAGGCCGAGGCCTACACCACCCAAAGAAGGTCCCAAGATGAAGAAGGATAAGCAGAAATAAACACAGCTGGTGCATGAGTCACCAAGGAAACACTAGAAGAAGGAAAAAGCCTACTACACAAGAGAAGGGCAAGGTAGTAGACCTGGAACCTTATGAGGACATAGAGGACATCTGTGTGGGCGTAGAAGATATTTAAATGTGGGCAGAAGACATTGATGTTGAGGGGGAAGACCCTATCTTCAAGCTATCACCATATGTCCCTCTGTGCCGAGGCAAGGTGAAGGTACCAAAGGACATCAACTATAACAAAATCACACTTTTCACCCCATTGTTGGTAGATAAAATCACATTTGAAGGACCACGCTTGGTGTGTATCCCCCTTTTGAAGTTGGAAGACTGGGATTTAGTAGATACAGAGCACTTTCCCCACTTGGCAACTGATACATTCATACATTGCATCTTCTATAAAGACTTTGGTATGACCCTTTTGGAGCTAAGGAAGTGGATTAGAGGGGTGGACAAGGTAGGACTATTGAACCTGCTATGGGTGCCACATTTAAACCACACACCCATAACTTTGATTGTGATCAAGCAGCTACTATTCTTGGTGCACAATGGGTGCTTGTGGTTAGGAGATCTGATACCAACCACTGACATGCTGATCCACAAGATCACCTTGCTCCAATACTCAGGCTTGAATTCGGCCATGGAATTTGGTGGAAATTCCGGTGAGCGCAACCTCGCCGAACGAATGAAGGACTAGTTCAAGCTTGAAAAGAGGCCATGTGGCTACTCCATCTCCAAAATAACCAATTCTACAGTTGAAGTAGACACTTAGATTTGGCAGGGAAAATTATGAGGAAGTGTTGTGCAGATGAAGTGCTGGCACCAGTGGTATCTTTAGCGGCCCAGTGCATGGAGGGTGTACACTTTAACTGGGCACGCTACCTCTGCAATGAATTCCTCGCAAACTGTAGAGAAGCATAAGATCAAAGCAATACTTTCCACTATGCATGGATGCTGCTGTTGATTGTACTAGTTGCGCGAGACTTGTTAGAGGACAATCAGCTTCCCCTGATTGCACCAAAGATTCTAGAAGCAACGAAGTTCGCTTCACTTTGGGCTAGAAAGGACCCCCCAAAGGATCAAGGACAACAAGATATTTTAGATTCTCATGGAATCAAGCATCCACGCCATGACTCTCACTAATTGACTTTGAGCAGTTGTCTAAATATGTGGAGTTCATGGCGAACTTCCACTATGTTTCCATCAGAGCGCGGAAGGACCCCACACAAAAATGGTATGATCTTCCATACATGGCGAAGGATGATGCAATCGCCACAGTTCTGGAGAGTTGGCCTGTAGAGTGGCGCAAGGCCTCAGACTTATCAACTGGGTCTAGTAAGTTTGTAGTGAAGCAAAAGAAGGAAGAGGCTAGGTTAAAGATGAGCTGAAAAATGGAGGAAGGAAGCTGAGGACAACGCCAAAGAAGAGCATGCGGCTAAAATGCAGGAAAAAGGGGAGGAGGAATAGGACAACCATGACTCAGATAAGAGTCAAAAGTCACCTTCTCCATAGATAGATGAGGAGGAGTAGCGCTCTAAGAAGGGAGGATCAGACCTGGAGAAGGAAGGCACTATAGGAACAGGTGGATGTAGCTCAACGCAAGGAGGTAGTATTGAAGGCTAGATTGGGGCCTTGGCTAGAGCAAGCCTAT
Source organism: Pinus taeda (assembly GCA_000404065.3). Lineage (NCBI taxonomy): Eukaryota > Viridiplantae > Streptophyta > Pinopsida > Pinales > Pinaceae > Pinus > Pinus taeda. The sequence continues at coordinate 23,604 of APFE030542355.1, read as the reverse complement.
GTACTCACTACCTCCATTAAATGGAAATTGACCAGTCTACAGGTGACACAACAAAAAATATAGGTAGATAGCGTAGAACCAACAATGGAGCAGCTCATCGAGCAGGTTAAGTAGGCGACAACGCAGTGTACTACCTAGGTTGCAGTCGTATAGGTGGAGCTGGGAGGTCTTCATGACAAGACCTCCTTACTGGCTGAGTGACTCAGGTCGAGTCACCTAATTTGTGTTGGGGAACTGTTGGGAATAGGTCCCCTAGGGTCAATTTTGGGGTTAAAAGCGCAAGTTTTGGAGCTAAAAGCCCAAGTTATGTGTAATGAATGTAAAGTCTCCGCATTTTGTGGTCACGAAACGTGAAGGTGTAAACAGTCAAAAAGGGTTTCCACCCTTGTTACACAACATTTTGTCACTGTCCCTAGATCATGGAGGACCTCTACAGTGAAGCCTACATGCTTCCCCTTCATGAAGAAACCCCCATTGTGTCCCTACTCATGAGTAGAATAATTCCCTTTTGCATCATTTCCCACAACTCTTCTATTTTTCCTAGTTTACAAGACCGACGTTAATGACCCTTGTTCTCCTCGTGCTGATATGCAGGGATTATAGCTATCCCTGGCATCAATCGGAGTGAATGAGCCTTGTTCCAGTCATGCTAATCCTCTTTTGGAAAGTTTTTTAAATAAGGAGCAGAAGCTTCCAGCTCTAGAAGCTTTATAACGGAAGTCTAGTAAATGGTTGGGCTAGATGGAGTGGAGGATGTTAGTTTGGGCTCTTTTCCCCTATTAGAATGGAACTACCTCAAGAGATAAGACTTTCTCCATTAGAAGAGGAACCATCTCCCATCCATTCATGCTATATAAACCTCCATTTTTCCCATGCACAAGCTAGTGTTAATGTTGGTGTGCTATTGGTAATTAAGTTTGGAGTAATCAACAAGTTATTCATAGTTGTATCTCTCTAGTTGTGTGTGAGGGAGAAGTGTGAATTTGGTTTCGTGTGAAGACTAAAGGGAAAAATATCATTGTTGAGGTCGTCATGGAATGCTAACGGAAGTGTGTGGGGACCTGGATTTGTTGGTGGAGAACAATAACTCAAGACAACAATTGTAATCTCCTCTTGATTTAATATATATGCAACTATCAGTTGATTTTCTACATAATGTGTCATCTCACATGTTTATGGCTTAATGCTTCTTGACTTGTTAAGTAGGTTGAATTACAATTTGTCTATTATCATAGTTGTTGTTTTATGCTGTTTACTTGTTTCAAGTGTTCCAAGAAGGAAACAAGAGATAGTTGGGGCAAGCATGCAAGGTCATCACAAAACCGGATAAGTGTGCTAAGAGGTAGGCCCTCTTAATTAGTTCTAACTTAAGGAAATCTTCCATAGAATATCTTATTTGTGGCTAGATCCTCTATCAGGCTAGAGGAATTGTTTGTGTCCGCACTTAGAATTTTACTTCACCACAAATTGCCAACTCCACTGGGGAACCAATCCTTTTATTTGCTTGCTTGAAATTTCATGGTTTTGTGTGAAATTTTCTAGTTTTGCCATTTCCATTTAGTTCTATCTTCTTTCCTTTGCTTACTACTGAAATTCATAGTAGCAAGTCTGGTCCCAATTTTTTTATTTATTTTTATTTTTTCTTTGCATCCTCTCTCAACGCGTTTATTGCTTTGAAAAATGCATCATGCTAAGAAATAGTTACGTCGACCCCCTTTTAGTGCTTGTTCTCAATTAAGAAGTCATGTCGATGCTTGTAAGTGAAGATTAGGGTTCACCCCAGATCTTGGACAATGTGTCTTGCTCTGTTTATTTCTACCTTGTAAGCTGTTTAGACCGTCTTCTCCCTGACTAGAAAGTTGCTTCTCATTTGATTTATTTGCTTGTTGATTTGCCTTCTTTTCACTTGATTTCTTAGGCCATTGGATGGTTTGTGGTCCTAAGGCGTCTAGGTTGTCATCCATTCAGCTTATTGTGAACTCAGTTAGTCAATTTTTTGGTGCATTTACTCGCATTTTGTTTATGGTCCTTCTATGGCTTTGACCTCCATTACACAAATTTGAAAAGTTTTGTTTGCTTGTCTAAACGTCTCTTTTCTGGCATAGATCACATTGCTTGTCTTGTTTTTGGTAAAGTCATTGTGTCATTTGTTTGAAAGAGATTCTCTTTTTGTGTTTTTCATTTGGTTGAGAATCAATTGTCTCGAAACTTTTCATTGGAGTGTTTTATGAGAAATTCATTTTTTCATTTCATGAAAAGTATAAAATTCTAGTTTGTTGCATCAATATGTTACGGTAGTTAGCATCATTGAAGACTAGGATTTCATTTGCATTTGAAAATAAAAAGAATTCTGTTTACTTCTAAAAGGACTATTCTAGTGTACTTGTTAGGAAATTAGCAATTGAAATGTATTTTTCTTCAAGTTTATTTTCTTGAAAAGTTAAGTAGTGAAAAATAATTTTTCTTTCAGTTGCTTGGTTGTTTGCATTTGATTGTGTTTTCTACCCTCTCTAATGTAGAAAATTCATCGAATTGAAAGGGTCTTGTCTCATTTAGCTGCATTTAGGGCTTTTCGAGTCACATCGCTAAGACCTGAAAACCGAGACATAATCCAAGATAAATTTTAAAATGAACTCAATTAACCTAAGGTGCATTTTAAACCTAATGATCACATCTAGAAGGTCTAGGCTAGAGACATGTTCCAACATCTTTAAACCTAGCAGCTGTCATTAGCTTCAACATTAGGTAGCGCTAGTACGGACTTGTACTCTCCATACCGTCAAGTATATAATGGGAGACCCCTCTAGGTTGCAATCCTTTATCCATAGGAAGCCAAGTCTGCCACCTTGCAAACATGATACACCGAACATAGCATTCGAGGAGATTGCTTGTCCATACTTCTCGGTTCGCCAGGAGGTATTTTGCAGTTCACGGTTGCCTCGTAATCCATTTTACCTAGATCATCCACAGTAGTCAGTTGATATTTTTGACTCATTAAAATTAAAAGATCATTCAAGCGCTTGTCCTTTCGAGCTTGTTTCCAATCAAAAGTGATAGAGTCATATTTTCTTCTTTGTCAACTCTTAAAACATGAAAGAGCACTAATTTATTTATGCATCTTCAAAAATTGTTGCCCACAATCTTATAACATCCTATTAGTATTTTCTAGAGCAAATCGTGAGTTTCCCTAAAGTACATTTTAAAGCCTTGAAATTTATCTCTCTTTTCCTATTAACTAAGACAAGGTCATCATGGCTGAACCATCTGGTTCACCTAGTTCCTCTTCCTCTCCTACGTCTGAAAGATTGTCTAAGGAGCCTTTTCCTAAATTACTAGAGTCACTCGAGGACTGAGGTGTTGAAATTAGAATTGTTCTGAGCACTCAACCTTTGTCATCCCATCCTCCACCTGGGTCACTTGTTGATATTGGCTTAGAATCTCTGGACAATCTTGTCTAGACTCCTGAGAGTTTTTCGACTACTAACGGTCAGTTTGGAATGGTTATATATCCTCTGAATCCTTTGTTCGACCCTTTTGTGATACCATCGTAGTGTCTATACAGTCTGTACGATCAGCCGAGTGTTCATTTGGAATAATTCCCTCATACATCTTTAGTTCCCAGCTATGGAACGTGAAGGAAACACTCCAGTTACCTTTCCATATCAATAGAAAGTTTCTACTCCACAAACTATCGAAGAGGAAAAACATCAATTTCCCCCTAAAGGTTTCCCCTATATGGGGAGCATTCCCATTAGTGTGTAGGGGGATTTTCCACCTGATTATGTGATGTAGCATAGTTGGTCTCAGGTACACCTAGTGCCTCATCGCTTTTTCACAACCCTGTCTAGGTGTCTGGCGCCATGCCTACTATAAGTTCATTCATTGTGAATCTGACCTCCCAACAGGTCATTACCTTAGACCTGGTTCAACAGACCTTTCTGAATCCTCTTGTCCTGTTTGTCCCAACCACCCACCTAGTTCAACCAGCAGCCTCAAGGCATGTTACTATCAGTTCTTCGATCCCTCCTATAAGTGGATAAGATGTGCCACCGACTGGGGGGTAGAAGATGAGTGTTTCTATGATGTTAGGCACCACCAATGTGAGTAGATCACAAGCTCACATGATTGGTATGAACCAACCTTCTTCTGGTGTTATCCAAAACCCTACTAGTCCAGTTGGATCAAGCAATGTCTAGTACCAACAGGTCCAAAATCCCATTGGTCCGTCTAGATCAAGAAATTTCCAGTATCAGTAGTCTTAGGAGGCTCAATTTTAGTACCAAGCTCCTTATGTTCCATATGGTTCTCAAGGAATGGTCAATACGCCTTACGTCCTTTACTGTGGACAATATGTTTAGCCTAGTCCATCCACTTTTCCGGGTGTTTATGGCCAGATTCAGTTTAGAAATTTTCCAGGAACTAGTCAAGTACCCTTGCAGTAGTAAGGACAACCTTTTTTGCAGCAAGGGCCGTCCACACAACAACACGGGAAGAGGATACCACGGCAAGGATAACTGCAACAACCATAAGGGCAAACCTCGCCACAGTTGCAGCAAATCATGCAACAGTAGATGCAGTATGCTCCACAAACCTCCCAACCTATGTCTTTGCAAGGAAAACCTCTGCAGCGGTAGGGACAAATTTTGCAGCTGCAAGGACAAACTTTGCAGCCGCAAGGTCAATCCTTGCAGCAGCAGAGCCAAACCGGGCAGTAGAAACCCTTATATATGTATCAACAGGGTCAACCCTTGCAGGGACAAGGTCAGAGTCAATTCCTACAGAAGTAGGCCCAAAATCCTAATGTCCAAGGGCAATTGGTGCAAAATCCTTATGTCCAAGGACAACAGGTCCAAAATCCTCTTGTGTAGGGGAAGCAGTTTTAAAACCCATATGTTCGGGGACAACAGGTGCAATATCCATAAGTCCAACATCAACAGGCTCAACAACCTCTTAACCCATATGTTGCTTATCATCAACCTATGACCAGACAATTCCAAGGTGTTAAAGGTCAAAATCCTCCCTACAACCAAGGTAACCTACAATGGGGACAAAACCATATGACATATGGCCAAAACCCTCCACTATGGGGGCAACGTCCTTACCTGAGGGATGGGCTCCTCCAGTTGGACCCGCTTATCGACCTCTAATGCCTTTCAATACTCAATTTCTGTTCTTAGCTACACTAGAGTTTCTAGATGTGTCTTGACTCACGAATGATCCAATTCTTCATTCACCGTAGTAGCCTCTAGTTCCATCCAAGATCCCAAGTGATTGTCCCAAGTTTGATGGGAAAGAAAAAGAAGATCCTCAAGCCCATGTGATGACATATCACCTCTAGTTCTCTTCAAATTCCTACATCGATGATTCTTTTCATCTTTGTCTTTTCCAATGAACCCTCGTAGGTGCTGCAGCCAAGTGGTACATAGAGCTCCCTCGAAGTACTTACCATGAATTTAACTCTTTAGCCATGGCTTTCCTCACACATTTCCAGTTGTAGGTTCGCTATGAAGCTATAACATATTTTCTCACATCACTTAAGCAAGATACTGCGACACACATCTCCAATCACATTCATGAATGGAGATGTAGACATCACCTGATCAAATTTGAGATTGCTTTTCAGTTGATCACCAAATGGTTTACCAAGTCATTCATCGCTCCAATTGCTCACGATACAGCTATGGGTGGATGCATTATCGAAGAACAAGCCATTGGTCATGCCCCTTACTTAGGTATCATTTATTCTCAGTTTGGCACTTTTTATGAGTTATTACCTGATGCTCTGTGACCATCATCCAACCCCACAACATCGAATTCACAAGTTACACCTCTTGCTGATGGAGTAATTGGTTTAGTGTTCCAGACCCCTCCCAAATATTCTTACAAATAGAAGTCAATGTCAAACACTACTTCCAATAGTTCCTCCCAGAATCCACCTGGCCTTGGTAAAACCTCAGAGGTCCATGTTATCTAGTCTACCACAACGAACAAATCCTCAAAAGGTAAGAAGAAATGCAAAGGCAAGGGTAAAGTCGATGCCCCAAAACAGGGTCCTTTAAGTCGTTTGCTGGTGATTCTTCCCAATGGAAGCCTAAGTATCTGTGCCTCATTTACGATGAGGATCATTATACTAAGGACTATCCCTGATGTTCCAAAGTTAGTCGTTTGCTCAAAGGGACCCCAACTGTCCTAAAAGAGTTGTTTCCATCTCAGTAGACTCAAATGGTAGACCAAACTCAATCATCCGCTTCCTCAGGATCTCAAGTGTTGATGATGAGTATGCCTATTAATGTGGCTACTAGATCAAAATATTACCAAACTCCTGCTTTGACAGCTGGGAAAGAGAATGAAGCCACCCCTTCTTCTTCTCCCCAAGTTCTGGCCCTCTTCACATCAAGTGCCCTAACCCTGATTTTTCCATTCAACCACCTTCTCGAGGTGTGCTAAGGAAGTCCTCATACAATCCCAATGCTCGAGCTGCTCAGCACTATAATATTACTAAGGATTTGGCTTAGGTTCCATCAGCTATGTATACTCTCGAGGTACTCCAAAGCTGCCCATCTCAGCGGAAACCATTGTTGTTAGTTATTAGCGGAATTGATCCTACTAATTCCAACTTGATATGTTTTGATCTAGAAAACCACATTTCACGCCTGCCTCATCAGATTTGCTTTCTCATTCAGGTGATTATTAATGAGAAAACCATTCATAGGACTGTCATTGATGAAGGTGCTTCTACCTGCATCATGTTAAGTTGCTTGCTGGAAGGTAATTGGTTCTTCTACTTTGAACCAATCCCCTAATACTTTGGAAGCTTTTGACAGGCGTGATTCACGACCCTTCGGTGTCTTACCGAACCTTGCCATTACATTGGAGGGCAAGACAATGCACGTCGAGGTGGAAATTGTTGACGCTAATCTCAATTATAATCTTCTTCTCGGAGGGAGATGGACCCATGCCATGCATGCTATAACCTCCTCCCTCCTCCACGTGATTCATTTTCCCCATCAAGGGAAGATCGTCACAGTCGAACAATTGTCCTTCTTTGCCTCTTCCTCCTCAGATGATAATGTTCCGTATGTCAAGTACATTGGTGCTCCTTATGAGAGTGTTGGGGAAGGTATTTTTAAAGATTCTATCTTGATGGGAATTTTTCCACTTCCACCTACTCATGTTGCCTCTGTCAACATGATCTTGGTGAAATATGATCCTTGGGTCATACCTTCACTAGATCTTATTGATACCTAGGGTGAGGTTATGCCACTTAGTCTGGCCAAAATCAATTATGTGGAAATTGTTTCGGCCTCAAGTTCCATATCCTCTTATTTTCCTGTTTCGAGGACTTCCCTCGATACGTCTTCTCAGTTACTGTGGCTTGGTGCTTCAGAATCTCCTGATCCCTTAGCTGAGACTTTTCTTGCTGACGAGAGTATCATGGAAGTAATATCTCTAGAGGAACCACCTTGGAATGATACTCATCAACGTTTCTTGTTCCTACCTCGCCCGACGGTCATGTGTATGTGTCTTAAGAAGTTCTCTTCTCCGTTGCCTATTGACGTGTCAATTTTGCCTGCCATCGTCAAGCTCTTTCAACTGAGGGTACCTTTATCCCCTTATGGATTCAGATCTTTTCTCCCTCCCCGAGCTTTTACCGATTGCCATTATTGCAATGGGGTTTTCATATGACTCGTCACCTTACCTTGTCCAGGGGGCATGGGGACAACACCTTATATGAGTTCTACTGTATTATTTGTCCGAGTTGATGCTTACTTGTCATGTCAATGGTAAAACTCTAGTTTTCATATGTGTTGATTGATTACCCGAGTCCGAGCATGGACTCTCTCAAAAAGTACTATTCTTAGGTAATCTTGCATGGTTACTTATGTACATTAGTGTGTCATTCATTTTTGTGCAGTGTGGTTTGTGTTAGTTTTCAAGCAGCGTTCCTGTTTACTATGTCTTTCCCTGCTTTGCAGATGTCCATGACTCCTCACATTGGTTTTGCCGATGGTGCTTTCTGTAGTACCTAGAATCTATCCTCTCTGGCATGGGCCATTTATGACCCTCATGGCCAGTTGATTGATCTTCAAGGTATTTGTTTAGGTCACACAACTAATAACATTGCCGAATATAACGCAGTCATCAAATTGTTGTCTGAGGCCATCACTCTTAACATTCAGGAATTGGTTGTCGCCTTGGATTCACAGCTTGTTGTTCTTCAACTCAATGGGCAATATTCTGTCAGAAACCCTCAGATATTGAGAATGTATCTACGTATTCATTTACTAGAAATAAATTTTGGTTACATTACATATCATCATATTCCTAGACACATGAATATATTGACAGTTGAATTAGCTAAATATGTGTTGGATAGAGATTTACGAAACATGTGAAAAGCCAAAACAAATCATTTGTATCATAGTAAGCAAGAATATACAACACACACACACACACACACACACACACACATATATATATATATATGTATATGGCGATAATGTTTGATACATCAAAACCCCAAAAAATAATATGTGTGTTCAAATAGCATCTACGGCTCGCAGGCCTCATATATCCATGGCGCGCAGGCCTCAAAAATGTAAATGCTCGACCTAGGAGCTAATCATCATGGTGATCATGGTAACATGAAACTGCTCGTGCCACATGAGTTAGGAATCGGTGAATCCGATCTGATACCCCTATTGTATGCCTCTGGTACTAGCGTGGGATGTCTCCCACCTGGGCATACTCTAGGATACCACGAGTCAATCCCTCAAGGTTCCTCGTGATCTCCTCCTTGTTGTCGCTCCCCTCTTGATAAGGAGTGACATCAAACTGATGAGCAACACACCTCGCTATTGGGGACATCCCGATAGGATTCTCTGGTCGAACATCTGCATTGATAAAAGAAAATTTTATAAACACACACACACACAAACACACACACACACACACACACACAAAACAATTAAAAAATCAAAAAATCAAAAATTGATTTTTTACCTTCATTGTCAAAATCCTCCCCATCTAGCAATGGCATGTATGAATCTTCATGAAAATCGGTACTGCTGTATGGCCAATCCTCCACTATGATCAACTATCATTGTAGCCATGAAAAGAAGGTGAGCTTGTAAGACATATGATGGCCCCAGTGATCCTATGCATCAAACGACTCCAACGGACCATTCGTGGGTCTTGTGGCATAGGCGGGTCTACCTCAGTCAGTTGGTACTAGAACATCGAAACCTGCTCTAACAAGAAGGTCACTAGTATAGATCCAAAGCAAAATTGCTTTAGATTCCCCGCCTTAGCTTTTGTTAGCTGGAATTTCATGTTGATCTTCATGGCTTCCACCCAATTGAAGATTGCCGGTGTTGTGCAGTCGATGGCATATAGAAATTTTGACTTGTTAGTCTCGTGCTCTACTTGGGACCCAACCACTTTGTTGATAGCCAACAATAGCACTCTCAGTGTCACATCTCGCACAATGGCAATCTCAATCTTGCTTCTTTTTGATTTGAGAGCTTTTGGGCAATGTTCGGCAAGTAGCATGGATATGCTTTCCCCAATTGGTTGACTGGTTCCCATCTTTGGGATAGTCCTGTTATGAAATAGTTGTCTGAAGTTTCTAACTCTAGCTCCTAGTCATCAATGATAAATATTTCCTGATTTATGTCCCAGAGACTAATCAGGTATCGAATCATCTCAGGTTGAGCCCACATCCCTGATGTGAGAAAGAACTTGAGGAGTCCATAGTTCCTCAAGGTGTCCAAGAAATTTGGATAATTCATTGCTTGAGTTTCCACATCTTCGTGCTTGCGTTCTTTCCTGCAAAAACCATGTATTTAAGTCAATAATCATTTTTGGCAAGTAAAATTTGAATTCAAATGATGGAATTGAGAGGAAAATGGATTTTTCTTTGTTCATGGTACCAACATGCCTGTTTTAAAAATAGTTGTGCCGATGGCATGGTTGGGTGTTTGAACAACCCTCAGCTAGCGCGATTCCATGCTCAGAAATCATGCTGATCGAAGGCGATTTATTTTTGCCAAAACATCTCTTAGAAATCCCAAAAATGGATAAAAACATGAATAAACAGTATGGAAATGGACATTAGGGACTTGGCTCTTACCTGCAACTGATGGCTCAATGAATGACCTCCTAGATCTCCCATAATCTACTCCAGAAAAATTAGGACAAAAGAGGGTAAAACGTTTTTCACAGCAAAGTAAAATGGTAAATAGTAAAAAATATTTACTTTTCCCTCCTTTTATTTAGTTTTTCATAAAATGTTAGGGTTTTTGAGTATTTTTGAGCTATTTTGCCTCGAGAATTGGATAATGCACTTTACCTCTTTTGCATAATGATAGGTCATGGATGTTCATTGATGGTGCCAAGCCACGTTTCAACCATTTTCTCAACTCGTAAAACTCAAATGAAAAGATTGCTGAGTATTGTTTCCCTTTTGACTTGTAAAAGAGAATAAAATTGGGGGGGGGGGGGGGGGGGGGGGGGGTCCACTTTCAAGCTCTTTTCTGACCCTTTAAACATGAAAATATAGCCAATCCCTTGTCATTTTGAACTCGTTAATGGATGCAAAACACCATGCACCTAGTATACATTTACCCATTTTTCGGGCTGGGATGCACTATTTACAAAAAAGGTACTACTTGACTGAAATGGTCAAGCGGTTCTCTCAAGTATCATTTTATAGCTTTTGAGGCTTGAGAGACACAAATGTACGAAAAGGGACCATGTGGAGTTTTCTTTTCCGTTTCTTTTTCAAACTCTCTAAACATGAAAATGATACTGAGTTGCATCTTTGTCAGAGTCGTTAAAATATTAAATGACATCAAATTCGTCACTATGATGAACATGAGCTTCTCCTTCCTAGGGCTCGTTAAACTTACTACGTCAGATTCATCCGAAGGATGAAATTATAGTGAAATAATATGCTATCCCATTCAAGCTTGTGATTTAAAAATAATTGGGGTACCTGCCAAAAATGGTGGGGGAAAATTTGGAAATCCAATCAGTTGTGTCGGCAGCTTATTCTTGAACATGACACTTTCTGCTTCATGTCAGGTTGGGATATCCTCCTTTTTATCGTTGACCTTCCTAGATTGGGTAGTTTATTTTTGCTTTCATTTGATCTCTACCACATTTTCATGACCACTGATCCTATGGATCCAAAAGCTGCCAAACTTCTAGTCGTGTCGCCGATATGTTCAAGAGTTTTCCTTCTGTAGTTACACATACCCATGATTCTCTGTATCATCCAAAATCATTTTGCATCCTTTTTGTCTCATGCTAATGATGTGGGATACATTAGGGACCTCCTTCAACATGGTCTCTTCTTGTCGACTTCAACTCATTATCGGGGATGTTGACCAAGAGACTCCCTTCCAGTACCTTAGAGCTTGCATGCCCTAATGGCAAGTTCTTCACAGTCGATGACAAGTTCACATCATTGGCTTTCGATCGAGTGATTTCACGGGTGTTAAACTATAGTTCCTTTATTCACATTCCATGAATTATGCTGATAGTGCCTTAAGGACCATTGCCATTATTGGTGGTTTCTCTCGCGCTTGTTAACAATTTACATCATCGACTGGTAATCAAGTGATTTTCTAGCATGTTTAACATCAACACATCTGTTCACATGTTAGAATTTTTACTTTTATCGGGTCGTGTTTGAGTGCAAGACCTTGGGCTCAGATTATAAAAGTCCAAGTTACAAGGTGGTGTGACATGATTGTGTTGATATGCATGTCTCTTTCATATGGGTGGCTGCGACCATACCATGAGTTTTCATATGTGATCCTTCTCACTATTGGATGGCTACAACCATACCTTGGTTTCGATATGTTCCCGTTTATCAGATGGCTGCACCCATACCTGGATCCATTTGCATGATCTTTCTCTAGATGGATACATCCATACCATGATTCATGTATCATTTGATAGAGTTTTCAGTTATGTATATGTATCTATACTTTCTTGCAGGTTTTCCAATGGAAAACTCCAGTTCCCTGCACTAATTCATAAAGCATTTCACCCCTCACTCTAGTTCGGCCTTCACGCTTTAGGGGGCATCTATTACACAAAATTTTGTCACTGTCTCTGTACTTCCCGTTCCTTGATCCTGGAGGACCTCTACAGTGAACCCTACATGCTTCCCCTTCATGAAGAAACTCCCATTGTGTCTCTCTTCATGAGCAGAACAATTCCCTTTTGCAGCATTTCTCACAAATCTTCTGCTTTTCCTAGTTTACAAGATTTACGATAATGACCCTTGTTCTCCTTGCATCAATATGCAGGGATTAAAACTGTCCCTAGCGTCTACTAGAGCGACTGAGCCTTGTTCTAGTCACACCGATCCTCTTTTGGAAACTTTTTTAAATAAGGAGCCAAAGCTTCCAGCTCTAGAAGCTTCGTAACAGAAGTTTGGTAAATGGTTAGGCTAGATGGAGTCGAGGATGTCAGTTTGGGCTCTTTTCTCCTATTAGGATGGAACTACTTCAAGAGATAAGACCTTCTCCCATTAGAAGAGGAGCCATCTCCCATCCATTCATGTTATGTAAACCTGCCCTTTTCCAAAGCACAAGCTAGTGTTAATGTTGGTGTGCTAAAGCTAATTAAGTTTGGAGTAATCAACAAGTTATTCATAGTTTTAGCTCTCTAGTTGTGTGTGAGAGAGAAGTGTGAATTTGATTTAGTGTGAAGACTAAAGGGAAGAGCCTTAAAAATATCAATGTTGAGGCCATCATGGAATGCTAACGGAAGTGTGTGGCAACCCCGATTTGTCAGAGGAGAACAACAATGTCAAGACAATGGTTGTAATCTCTTCTTGATTTAAGATATATGCAACTGTTGATTGATTTCCTACCTAATGTGTCATCTCAGATGTTTATGCCTTAATTCTTCTTGACTTGTTAAGTAGGTTGAATTACAATTTATCTATTATCACAATTGTTGTTTGCTGTTGTTTACTTGTTTCAAGTGTTCAAAGAAGGAAACGGGAGATAGGTGGGGCAAGCAGGCAAGGTCATCACCAAAAAGGATAAGCATAATAAGAGGTAGGCCCTCTTAATTGGTTCTAACCTAAGGAAATATTCCATAGAATGTCTTGTTTGTGGGTAGACCGGCTATCGGGCCAGAGGAATTGTGTGTGTCCACACTTAGAATTTTAATTCACCACAACCTATATTTTAGGTAACTTGTGTCGGCTTGATGAGATTTGCCCTTGGTTTGCGGGCCATGGGAATGTATAAAAAGGGAGTCTTGGCAGAGTTTAAGGCAGTTTTTAGTTCAGTTCTTAGTAAGATTTTGGGTAGTTGATGAATGTAATGGGTCTGTAAGAGCTAAGAGCGAAGAGTATTAGCGTAGGAAGAGGCTCTATAGTTGAGTGCACAGAGGCCTAGGGTAGAAGTCCACAGTTGAGTGCATGGACCCTTGCAGCTGAGTGCACATTTCAGTTAGAGTTTGTATTGGAGGTCTGGACCATCAATAAAGAGAACCATTTTGGAGAAATCTGTGTATGAGCTATTTTACTTCTGTTATAAATGCTTGTGATTATGTTATGTTGAATACTGGATTTATGATGTGTGAATCTATGTATTTTACTTTCTCATATGAATGCAAGTAAGAATATTTATTTACCAGAATATAAGCATAATTTCTATTTAACTTAAACACTACTTAAGCTAATCAGGGTAGACATAGAAGTAAGAGTAATTACAGAGGCGCATAAGTGTCTGAATTGATTATTTAGGGTTCGCGAAGGATGATTAGAGACCTTTACGAAGGTTTCAAATCCGAATAAGAGAAGTACATTGATTAGACCTAAAGGGCTTATAGATTTGTGCGGAGGAAGGGATAGGGTATAAAAATGACATCACAACTATCTCGGGGTGTGGAAAATTGGTTCTTGCATCCCCCCATACTACTTCGGGTGAGACTTCAGTCCGCGCTCCATAGATTGATGCCGAAAGGGCTAGTAGTGTAGGGATTTTCTTGGCTAATTAATGCTGAACCTAGGTCAGGGCACATCAAACCAACAATATGTTTATTGAAGAAAAAATCCTCCCTACTATGGGATTTTATCACTAGCCAATCTGACTTTAGATAGATTTGAAAATGGCTCCTAAAAATAGATCATTACGATTTGAGAGTTTTTGGCTCTAGAACCTAGACTTTCTTTCCAATATTGAGAAGCGGTGGCAGGAAATTTTAGTACTTGGGGGTAACTTGATGTAGGTGTTTCAACATAAATTGAAGGATCTTAAACAAAAAATAAAATCGAGTGATTTTGGGAAAATTCATGTAAAAAAAATGAAGATGGAAGCACACATGGAGGAGGTTCAAGGTTGAATCATAGTAGAAGGAAGATTTGAATCCATGCTTAAAGAGGAAGGGTGCTAGGTCCACAATTTTGAGATATTCCAAAAACAAGAGGAAATGTTATGGAAGAAGAAGTCCCACATCTACTAGTTAAGAGAGGGTGAATGTAATGCTTAGTTTTTTCACAACTCTATGATTAAGAATTGGCATAATAATCATATTTTTTCTCTTTTTTCTAGAGATGGTAGTAGATTAGTTGAACATGAAGACATGGAAGTGGATTTGGTCTCCTTCTACTAGAATTTTTGGTCTAAAGGTGATCATGACAGATCTGAAGCCATTAACAAGGTCACACACTATGTTCCCCACTTGATCACTCCAGAACAAAACACAATTCTTATGAGGGAAATGTCATTTGATTAAGTGGTAAAGGTGATGACTAGTAACAAAGCCCTAGGTTCGAACAACTTCACCACAAATTTATTCAAATCCTATTGGTGCTTCATTGGTTGGTACATTCATGCCCTTGTCAAGGAATCTAGGAGATCTCAATAGGTATGGTTTGGATTAAATGCTACTTTTCTTACTTTGGTTCCATAATCAAATAATTCTAGTGATCCAAGAGGATACATGCCCATTTTTTTGTGTAATGTGGTGTATAGATTCATTTTTTCAAATATAGTAAGGAGGTTTAAACCCTTATTGAAGCATATAATAGGCCCAAAGCAAACTAAATTTGTAGAAGGCAAACATGTCATAGATTTGGATTGTGACCACCCATGAGGCAATCCACTCACTCAAGTAGAGCAAGAGGCCTAGGATGATAGTCAAACTTTATCTATCCAAGGCATGTGATAAACTAAATTGAAGTTATATATTGAGAAATCTAGAGGAATTTGACTTTTATTCTCCATGGATCAGATGTATAAAGTGACTCATCTCCTCACCTTTCTTCTCCATTTTGTTAAATAGATCTCCTACATACACCTTCCGACCTTCTAGATGCCTCAGGCAGGGATATCCTCTTTCTCCCTTCCTATTCATGATTTTTATTGAAGGGTTAGGAAGATATATATTAAGTCCACATTTCATATGGGATAGATAAAGGGAATTTGACTCTTAGGGAAGGATTTTCCAATAACACATCAATAGTTTGTGGATGATACTATGCTATTTGGGG
Source organism: Pinus taeda (assembly GCA_000404065.3). Taxonomy (NCBI): domain Eukaryota; kingdom Viridiplantae; phylum Streptophyta; class Pinopsida; order Pinales; family Pinaceae; genus Pinus; species Pinus taeda. Next base: position 8,081 of record APFE030542355.1, on the reverse strand, counting down.
AATCAACTATTCAAGAGATGAGAGCTTTGGATACCATCCTATCATATTTCGAGGATGCATTGGGGGCTCTGATTAATGGAGATAAATATAATATTTAATTTTTTAATATCAGTAGGCCAATCCAAAGGAACATGGCCAGAACATTTGGATTTCAGTTGGGAGCTCTGCTCGCCAAATATCTAGGGGTGCCATTGGTGGTGAATCCATTACGGATAAATTGTTGGAACGAGACTATTAGAAAAATATCCAAACATCTAGAGAATTGGAATTTTCATTTATTGAGCATTTCTATCTGGACCACCCTATTGAAAGCATTCATGCAAGCCATCCCAGTTTACCAATTTTCTGTGCTATCAACTCGTAAAGGGGTGTTTAAAGATATTGTCTCGAAATTCTTTAAATTCATTTGGAAAGGGTCAAAACACATCAGGAAGTGGGGATTGGTGTCTTGGGAGAAGGTCTTCCTTCCAAAATGGCGTGGTCTTGGTCTAAGGGACTCGAAGATTCTCAACCAAATGATGGGAGTGAAACTTTGGCGGTATTGGCTGCAAAGAGGATCTGAGTTGTGGAAGGTGACTTGAGATAGGAATTACATGTTGGGTTGCTCTAGTAAGCATAAATTTAGGACTAATATTTATGCATTAGGATCCCATATTTGGAACTTGGCTAAGGAAAATAAACATGTTATCCACAAGCACACATTCTGGGAGATCTGAAATGGAAAAAATTCCATATTTTTGGGGGACTTGTGGCAACAATTTCCATGCTTGGAACGTATTGAGTATCTTTAGAAAATTAGGGACTTCACTATTTCTTAAGGAGAAAAACTAGTTTCAGAGTTTTTTAAACTGATTATTCCACACTCTTAGTGGAGAGAGTGCAAGTCTGAAGATAATTTCCCTAGAAGTTCAAAGCTATTCAACATTGGCTAATCCTAAAACATTCTCTATGAGAAAGGAGAATTCAAGTAGCATAGGATAACTATATATTGAGAAGGAGATACAAATATTTGGGTATGTTTACAACAAATGAGGCATATGGGCTAGTTGCTGAACATTTGATTATCCCTAAGGAGACCTTTTGACAGAAGATTTGGAAGGCCAAATTGTGGCCAAAGATTTCTCGCTTCCTATGGCTTATTATGTGAATGTGACTATTAACTTGGGATCACCTCTAGTGGAAGGGTTTTATTGGGCCATCATGGTGCCCTTTATGACAACATCAGAAAAAGGACATATAGTGACTTACTAAACACTTGTGAAGTGGCATAGGAATTGTGGAATCAAGTGAGGACTACCTTTTTCTACATGAACTACATGCCTCATAGTCTTTGGGAGACCATAAAGTTTTGGAAAGGTTCTCTATTTAAAAGCCTAGTGGTCAATCAAGCTTCGCTCCTTATTGTAGGCCTCCTTCTTTGGAATTTATGAAAGGAGTGAAACAAAATTATTTTTAAAGACTGAAAAATCTCTAATCCATATGGTTTGGAAAACTTACGCTCACAATGCAAGGGAGTCAATCCTAGTAGACAAATGGGACATGGAGGATTAGAAAGATGAAGGAGAGGAATCTGTAATCCTAAATGAGTTAGGCATATAAAAATAAATGTTGGGACCTCAAGGGAGCACCAGTAAAAGAGATCCAATGTCCTCCCCAACTGGATTCATTTTACCTCCTAAAGGATTCATTAAACTAAACTTTGATGGGGCCTCCAAAGGAAACCTTGGCCTGAGCAGATTAGGGGACGTCCTCCAGGATGATCGAGGAAGCTCTTCAGGAATTTTTGTTGGCTTTTTTGGTCACACTATCAACAATGTGGCATAATTCAAGGCATTGGAGAAAGGGATAATATTTGTAGAAGGAATGGGGACTTTAGCATCTAAATAATAGGAGACTTACAACTGGTAATCAATGTCATCTAGAAGCTTATTAATGACTCTCTTATCTCAAAAGTTGTTCATAGTTGACATCTTGAACTTATGGTATCAAGTATGTAATATTTGCGTCTCTCATTCCCTTATGTTATCACATCCAACACTCACTGAATAGGGAACAAAGCGACACATTGGTTAGATAATTGGGTGAATAAGGAGTGCAACCTTGATGTAGCTTCTTTGTGGTTGCCTCCTATGGGACAGGGTGACCTAGATCAACTCTCTAGAAGATGATAAAAAATACTCGATGGGGGTGACAATTGGCAATAATGTTGGATTGGTGGAGGCCTCATCCACCTCACCATGTGACGTCAGCCTTAATGAAGTGTGTCATACATGAAGCTTCTAGAGATGATGAAGATTATAATGCTTAGAGGAGTTTCAGTGTTGTATTATTGGTTGCATGAAGTTATGGGATGAGAGGTGGAAAAATATTTTGGTTACTTTAATTTGTAGGTTGGAATTCTAGCTATTCCAATGCATATCCTTCTAGCTAAGTTTAGTTGCGACAAAGATTTCGTCAACTCTGGAGGTGCTATAACATTTAGCAAGGAGATTCAATGAAAGTGTGTGTCTGGGCTTGAGGTGACTCCCCTAGTCTAGCCACTACATTTTTGTGGCCTAGTTGGTATCACAGTGGCAAGGTCCGAAAGGTAGAGTGGATTAGTTTGGGTTCACATCAAGCTCTTATCTTCTAGTAAGCATCATAAACCCTGTGTTAAGACTGGACTTTGTTTATTTGTTTAGTTGGTTTGCACACATTTCATTCTAGTCTATTGAATTTCTATAGGCATCCTCGATTGCGTTGTTGAAAGTGAACCAAGTGTGTGGGAGGCCAGAAGGAAAGCACTCATCCTCTCTCTTTTTTTTAGGTTTCTGGGCATAGTACCTATGGGTGAGTGTGTGTTTTGTGGAGGGGTTTTGTTGTGGAGGGTGGTTGTCGTTATAGTGTAGTTTGTGTGCTAGGAGTGTGAGGGCCACTCTAGCGAAGGATTTTGGTCTTTAGGTGTGAGAAGCATATTGCATGATGCTAGGTCTCATTTCTTTTATTCTTGTGTTCATTTCCCTAGGTGCTCTAAGGACAAGGGTTTTGTGGTAATTCATGGGTTATAGAATTGGTGGTATTTTCTAGATAGTCAATGTTATTCTGACTTTTTCAACTCCATGCAATGAAAATATGGGTGTGCCCATCGTGGTCTAAGGCCACAAATCCATGCAGAAGTCTACCTTGGGGATAACCATGACCTGGGGGAAGAGGTAGTGCCACATCAAGTCCCATTTCCTAGAAAAATTGAATCCCCCCCTCCCCCACCCATTTGAATCTTTAGATGAATGCCTTTAGCAGATTAGAGTGTGCTTGGAACAACTTGATCAAGAAAACCATGAGGAAAAGAACAAGGTTATTAGGTTTCTGAATGACCTCCAAGAAAATCAATGGCATACGATGGAAAAGCTTGCCTCTCTTCGTCGTGGACGAAAGAGGATTCATGATAGAATGGAGCAATTAGAAGGAATATTGGAGCACATGCAAGACCATGTTCATTGTGCCTTTAGTCCACCTCCATCACTAGGTGATAACCAGAACAACCTAGCTTTGGCCCTCCCTCTAGATCAGAGATGAAAGTTGGCTGCTTCCAGGTTCTTGGGATTTTTTGGTATTTATGGGCTATGTGTATGTGGTTCTCTAGTTCATTTTTATTGTTTATCATGTGGTTTTGTTATTTCCTTTTCACCAAAAAGTCTGGTAGGAATGAGGCCAAAAGATTTTTGGCATGCAACCCCTCATGATGTATATTTGGTTTGAATTAATAGAAAATTTTGGTTTACAAAAAGAATAATTAAACCAAACTAGATCCATATTAACTCTGGATCTACCAAGCGTTGAGAGGGATCAAATATCTTGATATGCAAACCTCTTTTAGAGTGAAAATATTTGATCCCTCTTGGGGCTTGGTAGATTTGAAGTTAAGATGGATCTAATTTTTATTTTACCACAATTATGAAGTTACATTCACTATACATGATTTTACTCTTGTTGAGAAATGGCAACAAGAAATTTTATTTTAATTTGTCCTTGATTTAAACTTTGAATTAAAATCAAATTCGATTCTCATAAAAACTTGTAAATTGTTAATTAAGTTTAATTAACTTAGTTAGCTCATGAATTTTGAGTTGGAAGTATTTCTATAGTCATGTATATGTTCTCCCTAAATTTTAGGGGTCTAGGATGAGTTTATTTAAGTTGTAATTAGATAACTCAGTTTGACTGAGTTATAGACAATTAAACTAGTTCTATTTGTTTGTGGAACTAGTAGAGGATTAGTAGTGAGTTGGTGCATCCTTAGTGCTACTCCATCTAACTGGAGATTCACTCAAGAGAAACTCATGCATGTCAGTTCAAAGAAAGACCCAATTGAGACTAGAGTTCAAGGACACTGATTAGTTGTAGAATGATCCGAGTTGTACAGCTCATGCATGCAATAAGAAGAGGACCTAATTTTGGATTGCACAGTTATGGAAGAAGGAATTCCCAATTAAATGTGGGCAATTCTTCACAGGAATTGCACAAGGAAATAGGGGCTCAATAGGTAATAGAAATTGGCTAAGTATTGGTTAGTGCAGGCTTGTGAGGCAGCGAGTTGATCATACTTGTGTAGAATTGTTCTTGTGAGAACAAGCTTTGTATTATCACTCAAATTTCTGAATAATGCAATAGATATTTGGGGTTTTGAGAAATTTTTTTCCCCAAAGAAACAATCGTGTTATGTGTCTTGATTATCTTCTTCTTGCTGATTATTGTTTTCATCGATCATTTGTTTTTGCTGTTTAAAGAGTAGAGTAGATTCTTATCTTGTGTTTTAGTACATTACATGAGCTATGAATTTACAGGAAAATGTACACCTATTAGTTGGTGGAAATCCTTAAAGGCTTGTGGATATACATGGTTCAAAGGATCTTATGATAATACGTCCTCCAAAACATTAAACATAAATGAATTTCCATGCTAGGTGACTAGCACGTAGTGATCAAAATTGAATCCTTTCTAGCCCTTCCCAAGGGGTTTGGTCCTTCCATAACTATTTTCCTAAATAACCCTTAAAAAAAAATTCAATGTTTCAAATTTCCCATCATTTTAGAAGGAAAATAAATATTTATAAATTTCAAAAGAAGAGTGAGTTTCTAAACAACCCTTCAATATCAAAAAACTATATTAGAACTAATTATTTGAAATTGCTTGGTTAAATTATTTAAGAAATAATTATTTGGAAATACGAAATACCTGATTCCAAAAATATAATTATCTAAAGATGGCCTAATTGCAAAAATGAAAATATATCCAAAAATCAATATAATTATTTGGAAACTTGCCTAATTACAAAAACTAAAAATTGCCTTATTTCAAAAATCAAACTAAATGAAAATAAGTTGTTACACTTTAATTGGAAATTGGAATGATAATATATACTTAAGGTAATAACATGGATTTTTCTTTCTATAAGTATCACATGATTCACATCCATCATTAAATTAAAATGGTCATAAGTTACTAACATGGATTTTTCTATATGTATGGCAGAATCACAAGCATCAATAAATTAGAATGGTAATAAGTGATTAGTTAATAAAGCGAATTTATTATATAAGTATTGTTGGAAATAATTATTGACTTCATTAATAGGCATGATAGGGAAGTAAGTCATTAACAATAAGTGGTTTGATATAGTCAAATTAATGGTTTGACAAAGTAGATTGACATGGTCATATAGTTGTGAGATCTTGACATAGTCAAGATAAGATGTTCTCTATATATGTGTGTGATGTAATAGAGAGAAGTGTCACACCCTCTGGGGTAAATGTGCATAAAAAAAAAATAATAGGAACATAAATACAATAAACATATCGACCATCAACATCCATATATACATCAATACATTTGCACATGAAAATCAAAGGAATGAATTGTTGGAAATAATACTGAGAGGGGGGGGTGAATCAGTATTATCTAGATCTTTTAACAATTCTTCCTTATTTATACTTTGAATTATTTTTGCATATCAATACCATCAATAATGAGCATGAACAAGAAAAGCAGACAGTCACATCAAGAACACAAGATATAAGGTGGAAACCCAATGTGGGTGAAAACCACCTGCTGCAATATGTCTCTATCTTCTTTCAAATTAGAAACTCCTTTTACAATGGTCTTGTACTGGTGCAGTCCTTTACCAGTACGCAGGCTGCAACCTGCTGAGAGCTTCAACTCTCTCTCGTTTTCCAGTCTCTCCTGAAAGGGAGCTACAACCCCCTACTTCTTTTCAAGGACCACTTTTCATAAATTTTCAAACTGGATCCATATACATCAAATGATTATCAAGTACATGTAAATTATACAGTCAACTGTAATAACCAGATCAACAATAACAGAACAAAACCCAGAACACCTTTTCAACAGAAAAATTCAATCAACAGAAGATCTTAACACAGATACGCGGTTTTCCTTCTACTGGCCTGCGTTGCTACGCAGTTCACCTTCTACCTCTCTGCGTATACCCGCAGTTCTCCTTCTTGCTGGACTGCGTGGGCACGCACTGCTCCTTTCACTGCACTGCGTACAGTACGCACCCAATGACACTATCGCGCCGCGTACTTTCCAGAAAGTACGCACCCAAAGGAATAATCGCGCCGCGTGCTGGTGCAGAAAGCACGCACCTGAACGACTGTCGCCCTGCGTACCCACGCACTGAACCTTTTCCGCCCTTGCGCACCCACGCACTGAACCTTCGGCGCTCCTGCGTACCCACGCAGTAAAACTTCGGCGCCTCTGCGTACCCACGCACTGAGCCTTCGGCGCCTCTGCGTACCTCGACCAAGGGCTGAAATAAAATCAGATGCTCAGATCTGAACTCGCGCTCAAGAGATCACCCTTCGCAGATTCGCTTCTAACTTTCTCCTTTATAGATCAATCTTTTAAGACCAAGAACCCAAATAAATCAGATCTTAAGATATTCAATTACACAAAAGATACACAGGCCAAATGATCTCCTTTGCTTTATATAGACAGGCTCTTCCTCAAATCAAGGATCATGGGGCTCAATAATAATAATAAAGTAATCAATACCACGGACCAAAAACCATGATAACCCAATACTGTTGGCTAAATACCATGAGAAAACCCCACGCGTGGGCGCTTAACTGCCTTGGAATGTGTGCACTGGGGTACGCACTCCATGAATGGGTGACCCGCGTATCTGGACGCGGTCTCTGCACGGTATGACTGTGGGTATGCACCTCCTGAACTGTTCTCCTGCGTACTTTATTTTTCATCAAATGAGAGCCATGTCATGGGTGTTGCCATCAAGTACAACATCTGAAACATATAATCATACCAGAACCATAATGCCAACAATCTCCCCCTTTGGACTTGATGGCAACCTCAAAATCTTCAGCTTCATCTCCCCCTTTGACATCAAGGGCAAAGGGTTATGCTCCCCCTAAGAATATGCTCCCCCTGAAAATGAACCAGATCTGCAGTGAAGAACCATAATCCACCATGAAAGAGATAGAGACATATTGCAGCTACCTCCTTCTGCACATCATCCATAATGCCAACAATGCATTATATGCTCCCCCTGAACCTGTACGGACAACTATCAAAAGAGATTCAACATGATGATGCATCAACAACCCCCAGCTTGTGCCTGAGATATTCAAAAGCCTCCCTGGGCAATGGTTTGGTGAGAATATCAGCAACTTGTTCCTTAGAAGGAACATACTCCAACTTGACCTTTTGTTCAAGAACTTGTTCCCGAAGAAAATGATATTTGATCGGTATATGCTTTGTCTTCGAATGCATGAATGGATTCTTTGAAATGCTGATTGCACTTGTGTTATCACATAAGATGGAGACAGGTGGAGTACAATCGATTTGAAAATCCTGCAAGGTCTGCATCATTCAAAAGAGTTGAGTGCAGCAAGATACAGCAGCAACATATTATGCTTCAGCTGTAGATAAGGAAATTGAACTCTATTTCTTGCTGAACCAAGATACCAGTCTGGAACCCATAAAGAATGCACCACCACTTGTGCTTTTCCTGTCATCCACGCTTCCGGGCCAATCTGCATCTGTATAAGCATGAAGTGTAAGAT
>APFE030542352.1:0-23548 GCA_000404065.3 Pinus taeda | reverse complement strand
TATTATTTTATTATTAATTATTATTTTTGTATTATTTTTATTAGTTTTTATTATTATTTATTTATTATTAAGGGAGGGATGTTACATACTCTCCCACTTTAAGGAACTTCGTCCCGAAGTTAAGTTTTTTTATTATTAATTATTATTTTTATTTCTTCATGTTGCCAACACCCTCTGCTGAACTAGTATAACCAGCAGGCATCGAAACTCCCCAACACCCCGGAAAATCTCAAGGAATCTCTATCCTTTTTCCCACTTTCGGCACCAGGCTAGGCCTGACCCGATCTGTATCCTAGTCCAAGGCTAGCCCCCAAGGCTCGCGCCTGACTCAAACCTCATCTGCCCCAAGGCAGGCATCTGGTTCGGTACTCAATGACCACGGGCATCTCGCAGGCTGGCCCACTCCCTCCACAACTACTAAGGCGCACAGCTGTAGGCATCGAAGTCCTTTACATCCCTTCCAGACTTCGGCATCCCAATCCAATAACAGGCACCTAGCCTGGAACATCAGGCACCAAGCCTGGAGTCATCAGGCACCAAGCCTGGAACATCAGGCACCAACCTTGGAATCATCAGGCACCAAGCCTGGAACATCAGGCACCAAGCCTGGAATCATCAGGCACCAAGCCTGGAACATCAGGCACCAAGCCTTGAACATTAGGCACAAAGCCTGGAACATCAGGAACCAAGCCTTGAATCATCAGGCACCAAGCCTGGAATCATCAGGCACTCGACCTTCTCAAGATGGTCCCATAGCTCTTCAAGAGCTATCCATCAAGAGCTATACACAAGAGAAAGGAATCACTGGCATATGTAGTGTTGATTGAGTTTGTCCCCAACCCATATGATGTTACTTATTCTCCCTCGTGTGTATGGGCTTGTGATCTAGGTGGATGTTGGTGGCCACCCACCTATCCCATTTGGACCCCCACAACTGTCTCTTTCTGCTTTTCAGTTTCCGTAATTGTAGCACAATTTACTATTTTTAGCAGTTTTTTCAGGTCCTGAACTTCTGGAGCCGTTTTGAGGCCCTAAACGACGTTTTTTGGGAAATCTAGGGGCAACATGGTCCATGGAACATGGACTGGTGTTGCCGTTCCAACAATGATAGTTCTCGAATAGATCTTTCTAATGAGTTATTGTACGCGTCAAACGGAGATCGTATGCAAAGTTACGACCCCGGGAAATTGATGTACCAATTTACCCAAAACGGGGCCCACAATTTGGCGTTTCATCTTCTAAGGGTCGGTTTTGGAATGTGAAGGGTTTTCCATTGTTCTCAATAATAAATAGGCCTTCGAGCCTCATTGTAACACAAGTTCGGAACAGTTCAGAGACATGTAGCCGCACATCTCTTCTCAGAGATAAGCTACCATCGTCCTAGCTGGTTTATTTCCCATTCTGGTTGTAAGCATATTTCGGTATTTTCCATTAATGAAATGAAGTGTTATTTCCGCTGCATCTCTTTATTTATGGTTATCTCTATAATCTATTGCGTTCCTATTTAAATCCGGATCAACATGTCCAAAGGCTTAACCGGGAGATGCATACATCTTTTATATCCTATATATACATCCTCCACCCAACCAGCACAAGAAAGAGATTCCTTCTTAACCATACTTACTCATTAGAGGATCCTCACTACTACCCGAAAGCACAAAACTCCATAGAGCAGCCAAGCACAGAACTACATATAGTAACCTCACTATTACTCCCCTTTTTTAATGAATTCATACAACACAAATAAATATACAATAGTAACAACATTCATATTTATTTAGTAGTATTAAATATTTTGGGAGATGCAACGTTTTGTATGTATACAAATATAATAATTAATAAATGATGATAATCTATTCTTATTGGTACTTTTACATCCATATATGTTCTTCACACATTAAATGTTATAAAATCTAATTTTCTTTTCACAAGGGAAAAACAATAGGCTTTGTATTAGCATTAATAAAAATTATGTTGTTAGATCTTGCAAAATTGCTTTGTACCTAACTAAATTGTAGATCCTTCATAAAATAGTGACAAAAAAAAGAAAAAACTAATTAATTCAGAAATTTATATAATAGATCATTCAGAGGTGAGGGGCCTCGCCTGACAGATCAAAAGGCACAAAATTAGGATTTCTTATGACAATAAAGAGCCCAGATAGAGTGGGAAAAACAAGGACTCCAGACAAGAGAAGAGTAGGTGAAAAGGCATTCCATCAAGAAAAAATGAAGTGACCAGAACTTGTGACTAGCCCCTGAACTAGACAATTGAAATGAATATACCCTGGATGTGTCGATGTCCCATGCTTGGAGAGCAGATCTGCTAATGTGTTCTACTCTTAGAAAATATGGTAGAAAGATAATGAGTGAAAAATAGTCCTCATAGAGAAGATTTGTTCCATCCAATGACCCAAAGATGAAACATCAAGAGTGCATCTACCTAATGCCCAATCGATTGTCACTTTCAAATCCCAAAAGATGAAAATCTCATCCACAACTAGCCATACAACACATCTAAGGACTCCCTAGAGGGCAAGCACCTCAGCAAGCATGTTAGTGTTAAAACCACCAGTCCAGAAGAAGTGATAATGATGTGAAGGGGAGAGGGACAGGGAGTGATAATTATTAAGAAATGGCCTGAAATCTAGTTACTTAGTAATAAGAAAGCATGGAAATTTATGACAAAAATATAAGAAAAAATTATTATCCTAATTTAATATTAAGTGGAACAAATATAAAAGAGGGAATGCAATCACCGCTCTTCTTTCTTTCTAATAATATTGCATGCACTTTTTCTCATCGTTGCATATGTTTTAAATATAAATGGTGACAATATCTTTAATTTGTATATTGGTTTAACTTGTGAAATTATTGTGAATGTTAAACCTCATCTCTCAAAAATACTAATATCAATTTTTTCTTTATCTATTGTCAAATATCATTATTTGTGTATAATTAGAGTCCAAGCCATATGCAATGGGATTTGCTTACAATTTCATTTATTAATAGGCTTTATCAGTATAGTAGTTGATTTTCCATGTACCATGGTACTTCAATGTAATTGTCAAATGAAATAGTGGTGTGCATTGGGAGTTGATGTGGTCATGATCCTTGAGAGTAGAAATTTTTTTCAATTGTTCCAATTACTCCATTTACTAAACTTGTTTCTACCCACAAGCTAGATGTTAGCATGACACATTGATCAAGACATAGAATGATTTCATGTCCAACTCATTCATCATCTACATCAAGATGCAAGGGCATCATAAAAGCTTTTATTTTTTTGATGAGGGAAAACTCCTTGTAAATATTCTCTACAAAGATATTTTTATGTTTGTTTGTGTGTCATTTCTCTATGAAATGTGTAATTAGTCAATTAGGGGTTTCTAGAAAGAATACCATATGTAGTTGCAGGAGATGTCTAGCAAGTAGCCTTCCCATCCTGTTATCATATATTTATCTTTCTGTAAATAAAACCATGTAGCATTCAATGCTTTTGTATGTGAGATCGAGAGCAAGGGAAAGCACTTGAAAGTATTAGTTAAAGTTTGTAACTTCTAAGTTAAACGAATCAGCTTTGATATCTCTGGAAAAATGTCTTTCTCCCTCTTCTAATTTCTTATATAAAATAGGAAATGGATTGATTTTTGTGTAGTTATTTCATGACTCTATCATTAAAACATTACATAAAATACAAAGTTAACTTCCCCCTCCCCCCACCCTTTCTTTCAACACAACTAGAAGGAATTAGGTTTTCTCAGTACCTCAAGTTGAAATTTGAAATCATGGAAATCTCCTTTGTAAAACCCATAATTTCACTATCCATCCCTTCGGCATCCAGGTGGATATCAGAACAAGAGTGAGGTGAAAACATCTAGATCCCTGATACTAACAAACAAGCTAAGTCAAATGTGTATCTAGCATGGGACCTGTGAGAAAATTGGCAATGACAACTTATTCTAATTATTTTATTCCTCCTTGATACTTGCTTGTGAATTTAATTTTCTTATTTATGTTCTTTATTTAGATCTATTCATCAAACAATATCAAGAAACATCAAGAACAAATGAGGACACAGATGTAGGCTCCTAGCTAGGGAAAAACCCCTCCAAGGGAAAATCCGGAAACTCTTCTCCTCTTATAATCTGCTTCAAATGAGATAAAAGACCTAATCCATAGACAAATTCCTTATCCCAATACCAGTTTAGCCCTTCCTCATGTCCTTCCTTGATTCTGCACCAATTTTTTATACTGTTCAACTTTGACCTGCCAGCTACAATACTGCTACTCAATCTGCAACTTCAACCCTACAATTTTGGCCTTGTAGCTCCTAAAGAAAACCTAACTCAACATTATTTTGGTACCTTCCAAGATCAATACATATCTTCCTAATTTCAGTGAGGTATAAACATAGTTTCCTTCCTCCTAACTACAAGATGTTACACTTCTTCCTACCATAACTTTGGCTTCTTCCTGTACTCCAGAAACCATATAATTTCTCATGTGTGATAGAGGCAGAGCCCAAATATAAGATATTTCATCTTCCTAGCTTCTTCCAAACCTTCTCTCTCCTTTTCTGCTTCTTCTTAGGCTACAAATCAAACTTTTCTTGATGATCGAACTGGTGAGTAAGTGGGTCTCCAAATGAAGTCAAACTGCTCTTTATATAGCCTTCTCAAGGGGTTGAATTCCCTCCTTTACAATACAACTAAAAACATGTGCTATTTCCCTTTGAAGATAAAGGGGTCAAAGAAGAATCAATCCCAAGTGTGATGATGATGAGAGGAAAAGAACTATTGCAAGAAGTTAACAAGACAAAATAGGTACATTTTTATTTGAATTTTTATCCTAGATTTGTACTTACAAATATGAATTTAAGTGAATTTCCTGATGATATTAAAGTGCTATTAGATGAGTTTGTTGAATTCGTTTTTGAGGAGCTTCTAAATAAATTACCACCTATGAGAAGCACTAATAATTGCATAGATTTGATGCCAGGAGTAAGCTTTCCAAATAAATCAACTTAAAGTATAACACCCAAGGAGAATGAAGAAACCAAAATTCAAGTCCAGAAATTGTCTAACAAAGGACAAATCAAATAGATTTTAATCCATTGCGTTGTACTAGCAGTATTGAGCCCAAAGAATGATCGAGGTTGGATAATGTGTACAAACACTAAATCAATAAGCAATATAATGGTAAGGTACATATTTCGTTTACCTCATATGGATAATCTAACAGATTTGTTTAGTGGTGCAAATTTATTTTCTAATATAGATTTGAAAACTAGATATCACCATATTAGGATGAGAGAGGATGATGAAAGGAAGGTTGTCTTCAAGACCAATGATGATTTGTAAGAGTGGCTAGTTATGCCTTTTGGTTTGACCAATGTACTTAGTAAGTTCATGAGACTCATCAATAAATTCCTTAAGTATTTTATTGGAAATTTTTTTAATTGTATATTTGGATGATACAGTGTGTTTAGTAAAACTAGGGAAGAACATTTGTGGTTTTGTTGGTGTTGAAGAAGTTGTAGCAAGGGAAATTCCATATAAACTTGAAGAAATTTTCCTTCATGAAGAAAGAGTTAACCTACCTAGGTTTTATAACATCTCTAGAAGGAGTGAAGACGGACCCAAAAAAGGTGAAATCTATGAAGGAATGTCCTATCTCGAGGAATATTGATGAGATAAGAATTTTTTTATGGGTGGGATAACTTCTATAGAAAATTTATTAGAAATTTCAGCCATATATGTGCGCCTATATTTGATACCATTGGAATGGGCTATCATAACTAATAAAGAATTTAAATCGTTCAAATACAAGATAACACAACAATTGATTTTAGCTCTGCCTGACTTTAGATTGGTGTTGTTCTAATTCAAGAGGATACAAATGTTTCTTATTTCAATGAGAAGTTGAATGAAACCAAACAAAAATACTCTACTTATGATAAAGAATTATATGTAGTGATACAAGCCCTAAAAAAATTGAAGCATTATCTCATGCCTAGGGAATTTATTTTACACACTAATAATCATGCTTTGCAGTTTATAAATAGGTAAGATAAGTTAAAACAAAAGGACACCAAATGGGTTTATTTTATGCAAAGTTTTACTTTGTTTATTAAACATATTAGTGAGAATGATAACAAGGTTGTAAATATTCTAAGCACAAGGTTCTTGGTTTTGCAAGTATTCTAGGTGGGGATTTTGGGATTTGAATATCTCAAAGAAATATACAAGATGGACCCAGAATTTAGAGAAGCCTATGAAACATGCGAAAATATAGTGTTGAGATATACAACTCCTTAGATCAAATATGTGATTCAAGAGGGATTGTTGTTCAAGGGTAGCCATTTGTGCATTCCAAAGGGCTCGATGAGAGATAATTTGTTGAAAGAAAAACATAGTGAGGACTTGTTGGTCACTTTGGCTATGATAAAACATATTCCCAACCAAGTTATTTTTATTATTTCCTAGGTATGAGGAATGATGCCAAGAATTTTGTGGAAAAATATAGAACGTTTAAATATGCCAAGGGAAAGCAACAAAACATTGGTTTATATCAGCCATTTTTTATACCAAAAAAACCATGAGATGTTATAAGCACATATTTTGTTTTGGGTTTTCCTAAAACTCAGAGGAAGAATCGTTTAGTTTTTGTAATGGTATACAAATTCTAAAATATCGAATACTTTATTCCATGTTCAAAAAACAATGATTCCACCCACATTGGAAATTTATTTTTTAGATAAAATGTAAGACTACATGGGCTACCTAGAAGTGTAGTATCATATTGAGATAGAACGTTTATTGGACACTTTTAAAGGACTTTGTGGAAGGATCTTGGTACCAACCTTTTATATAGAAAATCATATAATCCTATAATCCTATAATCCTTGTCCTGACGATGAACCACACTGGTTGGTCCGAAACGCGTCGACAAAGGTCTTTCTTTATGTGATTTACGCCGAAATTCTTCTTATAATCCTATAATCCTCAAATAGATGGATAGATTGAATTAGTTAAGAAAAGTAAGGGGAAATTTATTGAGGAGTTTGGTCACTGAAAAAAAAAGTCAATGGGATCAATTTCTCCCATAAGATGAATTTTCCTACAATGATTTTCCTACAATGATTTTCCTAATAGAAGCACAAGCAGGATCCCATTCCAAATTGTATGTGGCATGCACCCCAAAGGCATTACTAAACTTAGGAATTTGGGAAAAGAGGAATTGAGAAGTGTTGATGCAAATGAATTTTCTATGATAATGGAAGATTAATGTGAACAAGTTAACGAGCATCTTTAGGAAGACAACTATAAGTACAAGTAAAGAGAATACCTCAAGAAAAGAGAAGTAAATTTTGAAGTTGATGATATGGTGCTAGCTGATTTGAGAAATTAGATATTTCCAAGGAATAAGTATAATAAATTGGAGTTGAAGAAAATAGGTCCTTGTAAAATATTGAGGAAATTTTTAGTCAATTCTTATCAAATTGAATTTCCACCTACTATTGGAATCTCACCTATATTTAATGTTGCCCACTTGTATTTCCATAGAGAACCTGAAGGAGAGGATGGAGAAAATCAAAAGAATATTTAATGAAAGAACCAACTGCCTATAGCCCAAAATCTATAGTTGGAAAGGATCCTTGGTCAAAGAGTTTCCAAGAGGACTAGGAAGAAATACTATTATGAGTATTTGGTCAAATGGAGAGGATTTCTAGCTAAAGATGTAGTATGGATGAATGCTACTAAGATCTGAAAACATGGAAAAATATGTGTAAACATCATGGAAAAAAGTCCATGAAAAATTTTGTCCTGGGGGATTCTAATGAAGGAGCATCATAACTACTTTTATTTTTTCCCATTGAGGAAAACTCCTTGTAAATATTCTCTATAAATATCTATTTGTGTTTGATTATGTGTCTTTTTTATGGGAAAGTTGTAATTATTCAATTATAGGCTTCTAGTAAGAAGTCCATATGTAGCTATAGGAGAGGCACTAAGCAGAGTCCCAATTTGATTATTAAA
The DNA here is from genome assembly GCA_000404065.3 of Pinus taeda. Taxonomy (NCBI): domain Eukaryota; kingdom Viridiplantae; phylum Streptophyta; class Pinopsida; order Pinales; family Pinaceae; genus Pinus; species Pinus taeda. The sequence continues at coordinate 15,507 of APFE030542352.1, read as the reverse complement.
TATTTCTTGTTTCGTAAACAAAACCATGTAGCATGTAGTCTCCACAGGAGCACGAGGGAGAGTAGGGGAAGGCACTTGAAAGTATTAGCTAAAATCTATAAATTATAAGTTAAAGGAATCATCGTTGATCTCTCTAAAAAAATATCCTTTTCCCTCAAGTAATTTCTTATATCATATATGAATTGAAATCATTGTTGTGTGCTTATTTTGTTACTTTGTCGTTAAAGCACTTTGTAAAATATGGACTTAACCACTCCGTGTCCCCCTCACCACCTTATTTCAATTCAATCAAAAGGAATTAGGTTGTATTAATACCTCAATTCAAAATCCAAAATTTTGGAGGGTTCCTTCACAAAACTCATAAATCACATTATCCATCCCTTCGACATTGAGGGTGAGGTGAAAACATCTGGATCCCTGATACTAGAAGCTAAGCTTAGTCAAAGGTTTATCTACCATGGGACCCTATTTGAATAGATTTGAATCTAGGTTCATCTAGCTTCACAAGAAAGTGTGCATGGTCAGATATCTATATTTGAAGAGATCTGATTATGCTACATAAATGTTACTATTAAAATCCGTTCAAATACTAGATACATCTGGATTAACCTCATTATGGGGGCCTTGTGCAATTTGATGATATCACATCCAGCTCCAACAACAAGATAAAACAGATTGGAAAAAAATACATGGTTCTATGAACTTGAACCATATGTAAGGGGGTTTTCATGAAATTAGTTTATAATAGGAGAGCGTTGAAAAACTAGGAGTATAGACTAAGTTCCTTTGGTGTTAATCCCTCAATCTAGACCGAAATCACAATGAAAATTTTGAGATTAGTCTAGAGCTAAAGGAAATAAAAGAAAAAGAACCCACAAGTCTATTATGTTGTTCCATATTGTTCAAATATTTATGTTTTGCATCTTCAACAAAAAATCATGCAATAAGAGTATTAGTGACTTAAGCATGCACCTATTGTGTAGACTCGCCAATTTATTTGTCAAAATAAATGTTTTTTTTTTTTTTAATTCAAGACATTAATTTCAATAGAATTCATAGATGCATTGGTTTGTGACATCAAAATAGGTTAATCATTTACTTTTTCATATGTATTTCTTATGTTTATTAGTAATCTTTGGAAACTAGATTGCTTTAGATATCTGGTGAATTTTTTTTGTCTAAAATAAAAATAATTTTGAACTCTTAAAATCTCTGTGTCCATGTTACCTTCATACAATGGTTTATTTTTTACAATGGATAGTTGACCAAGATCTCCAATAATAATTGATTAATCATCTTTCACTACATGGAATAAATTTAGTTTTCGGAAATAATTCACACAATCATGAATCGAGATAGTAACAACTCTAACCTTTTGTTTGGTGGGATTGAAGATTTTGGAAATACATCATTTTGAAATATTTTCTATGGATGCTTCTCTATTACGATAGTTTATTTTTGTTGGGCACCCAATCTATTAGAATTGGTGTGGAGGAATGCCGATAGTCATAAAGGTACAAGAGACTTCTTGGAAGATTGAAACCAAGGGTGACTTAATGTATTAATATGTGTATATTTGAGTAATAATATATGTCACATTTATCTAATTATGCTTTATTATTTTTGTGCCAGTTTAATATTGTTATGAGAGCCACTAATGTGTGGCCTTCCCTTACCACTAGTTTAGTGGTCTTCCTTATGCAACTTGCGAAATATCTATGGGAAGTCATTCTTTGTTTGCTAGTTCATGCCATCATATCTAATTTTTCAAAGTTTTACCTCTCCCATACTATAATAATCTCCGAGTATCAATTTCTATCTTCTCTATCTTCTGCTAATATATGTTTTTCTGGGTAGTGAGATGTGGTGATTATTAAAATTCCAACTTCAATTACATATCTACCTAGTTTTCACGTACATTGGTAATCCATATGATTTTCAGAGTATCTGAATCAATGGAAATGGATTTGGAGGACTTGGCATTTCTAATTCCTTGATAAAGTTTTGCTAGACATAGTTCTTGCCTATTGTATGGACCAATAGTGGTATATGAGCTTCATGGGTACTCTGACATTCTAAGTAATTTTGAGCATTTATTCTCTACTTAGTGCTTATTTCTTCTTTACAAAGAGCTATCTCCTACTTTAAGTAGGTGGGGAGGTTTGGTCCCCATAGGTGTTAAAGTACAATCCCAAGTAGGACTATGTGTGCCTAAGAGCTGCCCCAGGCGTGATTTCTTTAGTTGAAAAAAAAAGTAGACCAATCATTCATTTTTATGCATTATTCTCATATCATGTTAGGCCCGTCAACACCTTTCTCTCCCCTAGTGTTTCTCTTCAAAAAGGAATTGGCATCTAACCCAAACCCTATCAGTGGCCATTGAATAAGCATATTTCCTTGTAAAAAGAAAATAGCACTACAAACATGGTGTTTCTCTACCTACAAAAATACCAGCCAAGAGAATATTTACTATTGTATCTATAAAGAGCCACTAAGCCTCAATAAGTGTTTCTCAACCAAACCTGAAGGAATTTCATTAGCATGTTCCCTTCACTTGTGGGATTTCTATCTTTTGGACATACAAGAGTGAAGGTGCAAAAGAGGACATAAGACCTTGGCTAAATTCGTCTTTTATCAAAATCTCCAGACCAGTAATTTCATGATTCATAGGGAATTCATCAAATCATTAAGATGTGTTATCACCAAAAAATTGATCATCTAGCCTAATTTACTAGATGGATCGAAGTACACCATGTAAAGCCAATTTTGCCATAGTGAAATTGCTTTCACTGTGAGAAAATACTTAATAAACCACCTTTGTTAAGTAATTTATAGTTAAACCCATGAAGAATAATGAAATAAATCACTATTTATTTGATTTTCTTCTAGGAATAATTAATTAATCCATCGTTTTATTATTATTCCTTCTCAAGTTTGACCCATTCATGAAACATAAATAGATAAATCATTATTTATCTTATTTTTCTACAGTAATAATTAATTAATCACTAATTAATTGTTATTCTTTGTTAATTTTGACTAAATCCCTTAGGAATAGTTAAATAAATCCTTATTTGTTTATTATTCCTTAACTAATATCTTGAGATAATAAATAAATCATTTATTTATTTATTATTTCTAAATAAAAGTTTAAATACATTTTCCCTCCTAAACAAATATAATAAAATATTCCAAGTGGTTATTCCAATAATCGGATCAATAATATTTTATTATTGCTCATTATTCGAGGATAGCTCAATATTTTGTTATATATAGAAGGGTTTTCCATTCATTATTCACCTTTGATTATTTTCATTGTTGAACTCATTGTTGTAACTCTAGTTACTTTCATTATCGCACACCATATTTTTGTTGGGTTTTCACATTATAGAGGAGAGAGGCTCTACAAAAGTTGAAGATGTTTGAGGATAGCCAAGAACCCATCCCATAGAGGGGGGACTGGTAACATTTATTTGTTCCCTTCACAGGTGTTATAATAGAATTATTCTTTACATATCTAGTTTCCATTGGATGATTGGAGTTATTACTCTTTCTTTTTTCCATTTAACTATGATTATGGCATAGATCTAGACTTTGGAAGGTATTGTTTCTATCAGGTGATGTAGATCTACAATGTTTAGCAGCGATTTATATTGTTGAGATTGTTTGTAATCCACAATCTTAAGTGGGTTCTTTTTGTACATCTTTAAGAAGAAAACACTACAACAAAATTGGCGACTCCACTGGGTTTTATACTTCAGATCCAGAAACTTGGAAGACCTTTGGTTTTCATCTTAGGGTTTCTTCTTTTTTCAATTCTATTAATGTGTCTTAGTTGTTTAACCCTAGATTTGATAAATTTCTAACTTCCGCAAACTTTTTGGTCATTTCTGCAAGTCACAGGAACCAGTCGCGATAAATGTGGCACTTTTTTCTGAGATTTGCCAACAAGGTCAATGGAACAAAAATCACATTTTTCAGCCCAAAAAGTGCGATCCCTCTAGAGGAATAGGTCAGTACCTGCGATTTTTGGGTTTTAGGGTTTTTCTCAGGTCGGTTTCTAGGTTTTGCAGAGAGTTGCCTTCTGGGTGTTTGACCTTTGTCTCATCCCACTTAGGCCTTGATCCACTCTGATTTACTCATTGAAGTTGAATTTAGCCTCCCCTAGGGCTTCTAGTACACTTCCACCTTTCTAGGAGGAGTTTAGCTAAGTGAGTAGTGCGAGTGTCTACAGTGCTTTTAGCCACATTTTCTAGATCTGTACCTTTCTATTTCAGATCTATTAAGATAGGTTGTTACCATTCATAGTGTTCACTTGTTTGGTCATTTTCCTTAGGGTCCCATCGGTTTCCCTAGGTGTTTTACCCATCTCCCTATCTTTTTGCAGTGATCTTCCCCTCTGGTTTTTTGTTGTTGTTGCACCACTCTCTAGTAGCTTAGAGTCACTTGATCCCAGTCACACCGAAACTTACACTTGTTGACCATTTTAGTTTGTTTTCCATCGATCTAGCCACCAAGCAGTACATTGTTTATAAACCCAGTTTGGGTGGGGTTTAGTTAATTTTTTTGTTGTTCATTTTCTGTTAATAATTTCAGTTTATTTTTAACAAGATTTTTTCTTCTTTTCCAAACATGGTATGGGCTTAATCAATTAATACACTTGCACACACAACCACACCATAAGTGAAGGCTGCTTCGTTTACACTGCCAAGCCAAGACTTAACATAATAAATTTATCTCCCCACATTAACACAAAAATATATTGTTGAATCTCCCTTCACCATTTCCGTGTTTCATGTTTCCTACAACCATTGTGCCACCAAGGTGTTTGTCATAGAGACTATTAGGCCTTCACCCCAGTTTCCTCTTGGGTGTGTTACCCCTCCCCGTCGGGTTTGAGTTCATATCCCTCCAAGTCCCCAAACTGACTCTTTCCCTCGTTCTTCTGATTCCTCATCTGATTCTGAGACTCCTTCACTGCATATCGTCACCATGTCTGGACCCATAGCCGGTGCAAGAACCCAACCTCGTGTTGGCTTTGGTTCTATCCCGGTGGTCACATCTAGCAGAACAATCTTAGGAACTATTCCAAAAGCTCCCATGCTCCCCTTTATTGTTGGGTTAAGTCTATTAGATATTAACCAGTTTATAAACAACCCCATTCACCATGATGCTAGTTGGCCCTCTATTTCGACTAAGCTTCCCTAGAACATCCCAAAGTTTGAGGGTATTGTTGGAGAGGATCCTACCGACCAAGTTCGATCCTTCCACATGTGGTGTTCGTCCAACTCCATAACTGATGAATCCATTCATCTTCAACTCTTCTAATGCACGCTCACTAGAGATGTTGTAAAATGATATGTTGACCAGCCCTCTACCTCCCATATTGTTTTCATGACACTTGCTAAAGCATTCCTTTCCTATTTCAAGTTACCTCTCCGGTATGACACTGGTATGGAGTTATTGACCACTTTCCATCAGTCCTCTGCCACTCACTTTTCTGACCATGTTCAAGAGTGGTGTCGAAGGAGAAGCACATGTCGTGCCCTTCCTTTTGAAGACTGTGTCTATCTAGATTGATTTCTTAAGATACTTTTATACCCCCATCAGGAAAGATGTCGCGTCCCATTCTCCTCATATTGAGGAAGGAGCTCTCCAGACCGCTTTGAGATATGATCTGATTTATGCATAATTTGATTATGTCATACCGTCATTCTAGACCTCCCTTGTCTTAGAAGTGCCAATGCACCCGAGGCACCTCACACTAGTGATGGCATCGTTGGATCCCTTTCACACTCTTCCCATACACTCAGCAGAGTTATGGCTACCCGCAGGGGGGCACGAGTTCCTCCAACATTTATGCCCCTCCTACTAGCAACATGTTTCCAGGGCCCCAACCCATCTATTAAACTGTCGCTCCTCCTTATGCATAGATGAGGGCTCCATCCCCTCAAGCATTAGCATTGTAGCATCCTATGCATCCTTAGTGACAACAGCCACTGCCCCTTTAAGGTCAACTTTCTGCATAGCAGAGTGCTACCAATCCCCAAAATTTGAAGAAAAAGAATAAGGGGAATGGTAACAAGGGTAACCACGGTAACCAAGGTAACCAGCCTAACATTAACAACGAGCAACAGGGTGGCTAGCCCAAGCAGAAAAAGGTTATTCGTACAAACAAGCCTTGTGCATGTTGTAATGCACATGGACATTATACAAATGAGTGTCCCCTTTTACCCTAGATGTGCCAGTAGTGGGAAGCTCAATCAACTTCTAGAGGTTAACAATCACCTCAGAATCCTATGCCAACTCAACCAGCAGTGCTCACAAATCCTTTCCCTCAGCAAGGATTTGTTGCTACTCAACCTCAGCTAGGTCAAGCAACCCACCTCCCCCAACCTTTTGGTCTTGATGACTATCAGATCCTTATGATGAACTCTGATGAGGTTAAACCCTCCAATATCAACCTACAAACTCAATTGCATCAATATGACAAGCCCTCAAATTTATCATCTACCGAGTCCAAAACAAAACTATCCGCTGAGTCTCTTATGTCATTGAATGGTGCTTTATAGATCCCTCAACCTAAAGTTGAGGCATTTCCCAAGATCCCAAAAGGGCCATTACATTGTAATGTGGCTTCTAACAGAGAAGCCCATACATACAGTATAGTAGACGACTTGATGCAATCACTTACTGCCATGTCGATGTTGGAAGTACTCAAGTCGTGCCATTCCTAGAAGAAAGCTCTACTAACTACCTTGGGTGCAGTGGATCCTTTCGATGATCGTTTGATTGTCTTCCTAGTTGATACATCATAACATCCCCCACTGCCTTCCTCTATTTCTTTCCAGATACCAGTTAGAGTCTGTAATGGCATCATCTCCAAATGCATTATTAACGAAGTCACATACACCTGTGTGATGTTTGCTGCTATTTGGAAACAACTTAAATCATCTGAGTTGTCCCCCTCCACCATCACTTTGCGTGCTTGGGATGGACACTCCTCGCATCCCCTTGGCATGTACCACAACTATCTAGTGACTCTTGCGGGTAATATTGTCCATGTCGACCTTGAAGTAATTGATTCCCCTTTGGATTACAACATCATCTTAGGTTGTAGTTACACATATTCCATGTCAGTTTTTGCATCTGTAGTGTTCCACAAGATGTGCTTCCCCCATTAAGGGAAGATTGTTACCATCGATTAGTTGACTTACTATGAATCAGCATGCGTGACCTCCCCTAAGTCCATTATCCCATCAATGTCCGACAACCAGTCTTCAACTCCTTGTACTAGTGTCTCACCTAGAATCTATCATTGTTGGGTGCTTTCCCTAGTCCTCCTCCTACTTCCATGAGTGTTTGCATGTTACAAGCATCATGGGCTACCCTTAAGCAGTCTGGTACATATGATCGACAACCAACTCCTCAGCACCCTACTATTACTCTTCCAAATAAGCCATCTAGACCCACTCCCCTAAGACCTCCTCCATTTGTGGGTGCCTCTCCTATGTTCCCACCAAGAACAGTTCCTCTCGGTCGCAACCATCCAGGAGCTAGTCCATCCGGACATTATCCTGCCGACTAGATAAATTTCCTATCCCCCCTGGAGGAGTTTTTTCTATACTTGTCATGGCTTCGCTGGGCCTTCCTAACATGACTCTGAGGATCCCAGTATGGTACATTGATCCCCTGCAAACATTCCACTTGGTCACCCAAGACCGTAGCATGCTTTGACCCCAGTTCAGCCAGTCTAGTTGACCCCTGTTGTTGCTTCAATTCCATTACAACCTCAATAGGAACCAACTCATGTTGCGAAAGAACCCAGAAAGGGGGGAAAATATAAAAGGAAAGAATTAGAAGACAAGGCTCCCCAACCTCCTCTAGCCCCTAAGGACCCTAAGATGACACCCCTGTGCGCTTTATGCCAAGTTGTTAGACACGCCATCAATAATTGTCTCAAGCTTCCTCAACTTAAAACTTAGGCTCATGAAGCACTCCCTGGGTTGAATATTCTAGAATTCCATATTAATGTACTAGTCCCACCTAAGAAACTCAAAATGCTTCACACAAACCACCCTTGTGCCCTATGTGATCTTCACGGTCACTATTCCCATTGTTTCCCTTGTCTCGATGAATTTCGCGATTGCCTTGGGGTGATTTGTGAATATGAGGCCACTCATAGCAGAGTCTCTACTCCTTTACCTATGGATTTTGGTACCACAAGTCAACCAGGACAGGGAGACTCTAGTCCCACTATTGTTATTGCTCCCCTCGATGTCGAGATGACAAACACCACAAGCCCCATTCTTTACCTGTCATCATCCTTGATTTCTCGCAGGTAAACCATTTTGAGGTTTCTTTGCGCATTTCTATGGAACCTCCTTTGATAGAATACCAAGTCACAACATCAATATATCTTGCATCTACCAGCCCATTATCTCCCATTCCAGATGATGTGTATGTGAACCTTATTTCTCAGGTTGATGCACCAAATAATGTCGCCACATCATGTAATCAGTCTGCCTCCCATGTGCTCATCTCCGAGCCTAATGAGGAATTCTAGAAGCTATGTCTACCCATGATTACCCCTACCCTTGAATAGGGGTGCATTTGAGTAGAGGATTTTGAAGGCCATTTCCTTCCTAATTCTCTCAATGTACTCTACCTCCAAAAATTTCACTCATAACACATCCCTTTGATTTGCGTGTCTTTATTTTTGCCATGGTGTTAGGTAGATTGCATCATCTCATGAGTTGTCTTTTTCACCTTTTAGATGGATCCATCATCCACATCGTATATCGGTCATGCCAATGGTGCGAGTCACTTCTCCTGGAATCTAGCCTCAGTAGCATGGGCCATTTTTACCCCCTGCATATGTTAGTCCTTTTGAATGTTGTGTGCATTGGATTCACCACCAATAATCAGGCCAAATATGATGCAGTGATAGGTTTGTTAGTCGATGCTCTTGCTCATCGCATCCTTCATCTTCATGTTCATTTAGATTCCTTTCTACTTGTCATGCAATTGAACGGTGTGTATCATGTGCATAACAAAGTCCTATTTAGAAAATATCTATGAGTGAAGCTATGGGTACGTGAATTTGAAACCATTACTTTCAGTCATGTGACTAGAGCCCAAAATCACCATGTAAATTCCATTCCAAACAACATTCTATATTGGCATTTATCACATGTATACCACAAAAGACAACCATAAACAAAACAAATGGCGAACCATCATCGTCATGTAAAATGCATAATCATATTATGTATCATAAAAGTGTTTGTAGCCATAGCACTAAATACATCTCACATGCCCATAGCATGTTACAAAAATCAAAATCAATGCGATCGACATGTCCCTACCTCTAGTCACTGTCTGGTGGATCTTGTACCAAAGGCTCTGCTCCACCTCCACGTAGATCACATACTGCTTGACTAGCCATCGCCACGTGCCACATGATACCTGTCCACTCTGAGGGAAGACATGTACAATCATCTGTGTACCAATCCTCTAATTCATGCCATCTGCACTCTGAAAACCTGGTCAAGAGTACATCGAACCTACGATGCAAATCAGCAAGTAGTGCAGTCTCCTCTGGACCCTGCTGTGATGATGATGTCCCCCGATCTGGAGCCCCAGGAACTACGACTTGAGTTGCATATCGTATCGGCTTTACTGGTGTTATGTCTGCATACAACATATTCACACTCAGTACCATATACATGTGATAGAAATATAAAATGCACCATAAAACATAGCAACTTAAAACTTACCGGCTGGTCCCCGTGCTCACCCAAGCAAAAGTGGCAAGTTAGGATCCCCCTGATATTTCATCCCACTATAAGGGTAATTATCAATGTAAAGGGGCATCTAATCCTAGTGTGCGAAAAACACGGGTCGGAACACCCGTCTGACTCCTCCTCCTCCTCCTCTCCACAATAGTTTCACCTATCCATGCATCCTGGGTTCCTGTGGGCCCCATCTTGGATCTATACATGAGGATGGATAATGGTTATCTTCTTAAAGAAGAACGGACACAGTACTATACCAAAAGCACAATCACAATTCACTTGCCTCTTACAAATAATAAACTTTTATTTCAGTGACAACAGCATCATCTGGGTCCACTCATAATATGTCCTGGCCAAAACACTCTCAACTAACATCATCTACCCACTGGTGATGTGGTGGAATGCCTAGCTTCCCAAAACCCATAGCACGGTTGTGGCAATATCTTGTGTCTCTAGCCTCCCTAGATCCACAAGTGGGGTAGTCATGCCCTTGACATGAACACCCCATCAAAAATGATGCTCCATAAACTCAGTAATGTTCTTCCCACGAGGTAACACCAGATGAATATGCCCCAACACTCCGAGGGGAGGTAACCTAGTCAAGAAAGAAATATCCTGTAATGTGATCTTGATCTTGTGCCCCTTCATGACAAAGACCTCCTAATCTAGATCCCAATAGCTCACATTTCTCAATAGCACGGGCTCACCTACTCTCATCAATGGGTTCTCTACCAGCTTGAGAACCCCATAATGAGCCAATGTCCCTTGAACCACTTGATCCCCCTAGATCTTAGATCAAAGAGTATCCAAGTCTCATTCACGTTGGTTGATTTTCAGCTCTGCCATGCCTACAAAAAATCACATGTCTTGTTAGTTCAGAGAAGAAAACATGGTCTACATTTATCATCATACAACCCCCACTAGGCCAACAAACCAACCCTTCATCCAGCCACAAATTGTAGTTTTCCGCCCAAAAAGTGCGAGCTCACAGGTTTCCAGCTGTTTCCTGCAAGCCAGATTGCACTTTTGGACCCATCAAGTGTGATGCGACCGTAAGAAAGGGAAAGGGTCCCCTGGGGAGCTACCAGGTGCCTAAAAATAGGAAATAAACCACTAAATTAAAAAATATGAGTAAGGCCACCTACCTAAAAGTCGCAGATCCTAATTCTAATGATTGGTTTGTCTTCTACGATCTCCACAAGATTTAGGGCCTTTTCCTCCCCTCCAAATTCACCACTGATTACCCCATTACTATCGTAGTTGTATCCTTATTAATATTGTTGTTCCCTTATTGTCCCCATATTGTTATTACTGTGCCCCATAGAATCCCTCTATTGTTATTTTTGTGGCTTTATATTATTATTATTGTTAGGTTGGCTAGGTTATATTGTGACTCCTTATAGACTCCTATATATAGAAAGGAGTATTTTTCATTTGAATCATCTAAGAATTGTTCATTTATGTAATGTAAAGGAGGTTGTCCCCTCGAAGAGGCTGAATTCTAAGGCATTGATCTATCTTTTCTATCTTTTTCTTGAGTTGGTTTCATAACATTTGGTATCAAAGCTTTGGATTCTAGGGTTTCGCTGCTCCAAATAGTTCATCGTGGAAGTTTTTCCATAACTTTTTTTCTGCAGCGTTTCAGAAGCTAAAAAAAACCCATTTGAGAAGAAATTGCGTTGAAACTCAGGTCCGAATTTCAGAGTTTTTTGCGCTATATTTGCAGAGATATGATATGATGAAGTTGGTCTTTTTGAAGACACCTGAATTACATTCCAAACAGGTGACTTGGGGAAAATCATCATAACTTTCTGTCTGAGCATTAGATTGAAATTTTGTCAGAAGGTACAAAAATAGGATGGACTGTAGTTTCTTGTATATATTTTTTAGAGCCAAAGGTCGAAACAATGACTCATGGCACGTCGTACAAGTTCGCTCTACTGAACTAGTCTATAATCAGGTCATTGTGGGAGAGTTCACATAAATCTTCCTTGGAGAACCCAATGTGGATCACACTAGTGGCATTGGAAAGTGGACACAGATGGATATTGCAAGTTGTAATTTCAGAACTAGATGATCTGAAATTACAGAGATACATCAGAGACAATATTGAGCTCCTACAAAGTGAAAAAAGGTGTGTAGATTTTTTTAAATTTTTGCTTAAGCTTGGTTTGAAAATTTATTTTGAAGGAATTCAAAGGGCATAGTAGAGCATTATCATCGTTAACTGATGCCACGAGGAAAGAAAATGTAAACACCTAGTAAGCAACCTAAAATCTCTAGCATGACTAATGAAGAAGAGGAAGAAATGCTACATGATATATCAAAATTACAAGACCAAGTGCAACAAGTGTCACTTGCGCAAAAGCTAACAGAAGCTAAGATAAATGGCATGGAATATAAGGTAAAGGGTTTGGAAGCTAAGATGGATGATTTGGAGATAGATTTGAGGACAAATTTGAAGACAGACATGGCATATTTGAAGACAGATTTGAAGACAGACATGGCAAATTTGAAAACAGGTTTGACAAATTTGCTGCAAGAAATACTTACTAATGGTGAAAAGGTAGTAAAGAAAACTCATGATGCGAACAAAAGAAATGTTAATCATGATATAGACTCTAATGTTGGATCGAAGACCACCATATTCCAAAAATCGATATGAGGAAGTTTGATGGCAAGGATCCCGCAACATGGATATTACAGATGGAGCAATTTTTCGATCTCAATAATGTGCAAAACACACAAAAGGTACGTATGGCAACTTTATATTTGGAACCAAATCAGTTTTGTATGGTATCAATGGCTTTGCTCTCGTAAACAATTTATCACTTGGGCAATTTTTACGGAAGAATTGATGGCACATTATGAGGATACAAAAAGCAACACTTTTTTTAGCCAATTGATAAGTCTCAAACAAAAGGGTTCAATAATGGAGCGCATTGAGGAGTTCCAAAAATTGAACATAAGGGTAAAAGATATTCCAGAGGAGCATAGGATTGATGTTTTCATAGGGTCTTTAAAGGATAATATCCAACATGATGTTCGCCTTTGGGAACCTGATTCATTAGAGAAGGCATTCAGGTTAGCAAGAAAAATGGAAAGCAAAATTATGGCAACCAGGAAGCATACCATTCACAACTATAAAGATGGAAGTGTTGTTGCCCCTAGTCTTCCACAACCTATAAGGTTGACACCACAACAATTGGAAGAAAAAAGAGCAAAAGGGCTTTGTTACAGTTGTGATAGCAAATACACTAAAGGTCATAAGTGTGCTGAGAAGATATTATTCTACATAGATTGTGAAGAGGAAGAAGAAAAGGAGCAAGAAAGGTCAAAAGAAGAGGATATACTCCAGAAACAAAGCCTAGATAAAGAAGAAATGAATCCGACCATATCTTGTAATGCATTGGCAGGAATTACACTCCTTAAACAGTTAAGATAGAAGGACAAATCAAGAAGAAAAAGGTAATAGTGTTGATTGATTCAAGGAGAACCCATAATTTTATTCATTTTAAGGTAGCAAAAGAATTGAATTGCTTCTTATATCAAGCACCAGAGTTTCAAGTGATGGTTGCAAATGGAGGAACAATAAATTGCTCTAGAAAGTGCCATAATATGAAGCTATCCATGGGAGGATATGTATTGACTAGCCCAATGCTTTCCATTCCAATGGGAGGTGTTGATGTTGTACTAGGAGTCTAATGGCTACAATTCCTGGGTACAATAGCTTTTAATTTTCAAGAACTTTTCGTAAAAAAAATTGTGGAAGGAAAGGAAGTTGAATTAAGGGGTATTGCAGGAAAACTGGGAAAGATAATCAGCTCTAACGGTATGACAAATCTTCTAAAAAAGGAACAAAGAGGTGTAACTGCACAATTATGTTCGCTAGATGTTTCCACATTGGAATCATCTATTTCTCCAGATCTCCAAAAAGTCTTGGACAATCATTCTAAGGTATTTGAAACTCCCAAAGGTCTCCCACCTATTCGTGATCATGACATGCTATTCATCTAATTCCAGGAAGTGTTCCTCCAAAGATCTAGCCGTACAGATATCTCGATGCCCAAAAGAGTGAAATTGAACATATGGTTGAAGAAATGCTAGAGGTTCGTATAATTCAACCGAGTCAAAGTTCTTTCTCTACTCTAGTAGTATTGGTGCACAAGAATGATGGATCATGGTGCATGTGTCCAGATTATAGGGAGCTCAACAAGCTCACTATTAAATATAAGTTTCCCATTCCTATCATTGATGAATTATTGGATGAATTGCATGGATCAATTTATTTCACCAAGTTGGATCTTCGTTTAGAATATCATCAAATCAGAATGAAGACTAAAGACATTCCGAAAACAGCATTTAGAACTCATGAGGGTCATTATGAATTTTTGGTCATACCTTTTGGCCTTACCAATGCACCTTCAACATTTCAAGGTTTTATGAATTCAAATTTCAAACCATTCCTTAGAAAATTTGCGTTAGTATTTTTTGATGATATACTAATCTACAACAATTCTTGGAAGGATCATGCTGAACATGTTGACAGGGTGCTACAACTATTGGAAGAGAAACAATTATATGCAAAAAGATACAAATGTTTCTTTGGAGTACAGGAGGTGGAATATCTAGGTCATATTGTATCTCATGAAGGAGTTAAGGTAGACCCTAGCAAAATTAAAGCCATTAAGAAATGGAAAGTCCCCACATCCATAAAGCATCTATGAGGATTTCTTTGGTTGACAGGGTATTATCGCAAGTTTGTTAAGAATTATGGGAGAATAGCAGCACCTCTAACAACATTATTGAAGAAAGATGCATTTTCATGGACTTCGAAAGCAACAAAGGCCTTTGTACATCTTAAAGAGGCAATGTGCCAAGCACCGGTCTTAGCTACACCGGACTTCACAAAAACCTTTATTGTGGAATGTGATGCTTCAGGAAACGGAATTGGTGCTGTTCTAATGCAAGATGAAAGACCCATTGCTTTTGAAAGTCGTCCACAATCAAGGGAAAGTTTTTAAGCAAAGCTATTTATGAGAAGGAAATGTTGGCAATACTCCATGCACTTAAGAAATGGTTACCCTACCTAATGGGAAGACACTTCAAGGTAAAAACGGCTCATGATAGCCTTAAATACTTTTTATAACAAAGATTATCCTTTGAAGAGCAACAAAAGTGGGTCACAAAGATGTTGGGTTATGACTTTGAAATCATCTACAAAAAAGGGAAGCAAAATGTGGTGGCAGATGCACTCTCAAGAAAGGATGAGGATGTGGAAGCATTGTTGTGTGCCATTTCTATTATCCAACCAGATTGGATAAATGAAGCAAGGGAGGAATGGAAGAATGACGAAGAACTGTGGGCACTTATTCGAAATCTACAACAAGATTCTAGTACGTCTGATACATTTAGCTGGAAAAATGATTCGTTATGGTACAAAGATCGCTTATACCTCTGTAATAATTCCCAGCTAAAACAAAATATTCTTATGGAATTGCACACTTCTCCCTTATGAGGGCGCTCAGGATTTTTAAAAACTTACCACAGGGTTAAGAAGGATTTTTTTTGGGATGGCCTTAAATCATATATTCAAAATGTTGTGGTGGAATGTTTGGTTTGCCAACAAAACAAAGTTGAAACAATTAAGACACCGAGTCTATTACAACCTTTATGCATTCCAAGCCAACGTTGGGAGGAGGTTTCAATG
>APFE030542348.1:0-18119 GCA_000404065.3 Pinus taeda | reverse complement strand
GCTCGATCAAACCTCTTAAGTCCTAAAATCCACAATTTCAGCACCCCTTTTGCAAAATGTCCCGCAACACCATTTTGTACCATAGCAGACTTAGGTCTAAATTTGTCCTTAGGTGGCAGACTTGATCACGTTGGATTCATGAAGGAATCCTCTATCCAATGGCATATGAGTTTGACATTTTTGAATTCATATGATATTTTTCATCTAATTTCTTTTAAGCATAACACTTGAAATTTTTTTGAACTGTTTTAAAGATGTTGGATAGAAAATCAATATTGTAAAATACACACAATGATTTTTTTTCAAAAAATACCACTATCTTCATTTACAAGTCCTATTTAAAGGGTACTTTTTGTTTTTCAATTTATTTAAATAGATGAAAAAAACTTACATGAACACATGTGTTTGCAAAATGCAATTGAAATACTACTTTGCCAACTTCGAAAAATAATAAAAAATATATTATTGCATAAAAAAATAAAATTTTAATATGAATAACTTAGCTACCTCTGTAGATCATGTTCATATATAATTTTTTAAAAATTACATATTTTAGACTAAGTTATGCTACGTGAACACACACATACCTCTTAAGATGTGTGAAAATTTGCAAGCACACGTACTTCATTTAATGGAAAATTAACATATTAGATGACACTAAATATTTTTACAAAAATATCATTAGGACAACAATGTAATCATCCACAATTTGTCTTTTAACTCAGAATCAAAATTCACAGTGCTTATATGAATTTTTAGGGCTTCAATTCCATAGAAGAGGAAAAACTTGAAATTTTATCACCACATTTGGCCCAAAAGTGTAACCCATCTACATGATTTCACCCATATTACTTCCATCCTGTACTCTGATAATGTAGTTACAAATAATGTAATGAATTATAGTTCTCGACTTTCTCCTTGGAATAGTTTCTTCGTTGAACTTATTTTTAATATCCCAATCCTAAATAAGTAGCCAACTGAAGGGTATTCAATGCTGATAAGAAAATTTGAATTCCTCACCAACCAGGATATTTTTAAGTATAATATTATAGATAATGAGGATCATGAGAAAGCCTTGCAATTAATTCCATCCTGTACTCTTGAATGTAGTTACAAATAATTTAATGGATTCTACTTCTTGGCTTACTCCTTTGAATGATGGTTTCTATGTTGAACTCATTTCCAAGCTCCCAACCTTAGATAATGTAGTGAAATAAAGTGTATTAAATGATGATGAGAAAAGTATTGAACTCCTCAGGTCGAGCTAGGGCAAGTTTAAATATGTTGTTATTGATGATGAGGAACATGAGAACGCCTTGCATAATTGTACGAATGACATGTACAATATCAAGAGCAATCCATTACCAAAAAGAGTCATAACTCTCGAGAAGTTGTTCAATTTGTAGAAAACTATTTGAATAATAGTAAATATTAAGACAACTAGATCTTCTACAACTTATGAGCTAGTCAATTTGAGCACTAAAGAGAACCCCAAAAACATCAATTTGGTGATCTTCTACTCATAAGCAAAAAAGCGAGCAGATATTCAATTATTGATGTAACACAAGGACATATTTGTTTGTACCTATGAAGAATTAAAAAATTATGACATAAAAATTAGAAAACATGTCATTACAGTCAAAGAATATGCTACGCCTTTTCAATAAAAGTTACGTACAATGCATCCAACTCTTGAACATCTTACACATAAAGAATTAAAGAAACTCTTGGATACAAAGATAACATTCAGAATTCTTTTATGTGGATTAGATAATTATATTATTTTTCATCCATATTGATGCTTTTAGGGTGGAAAGGACCATTTTTATCACTAGGTTGGCGAATTGGGGGTTTGAAACCTTCTAAAAATAGTTTAAGGCATTAAATGGATTTTTTTGAGGTAAAAAATTGTTTCTTAAGAACATCAATCCCTAGTGATATTCGACACTTAAAAACCTTTCGAACAACATAAGAAAGACCTCAAACAAAGTCCATATGCAAAAATTATGCCATGTAGAAGTTTACCTTCCTGTTTTTACCACCAGGATTCAAGAGGATGCCATGTCAGCCATGTGATCACAATGAAGAAGAATATATAAGAGTAAATATTGCAACTCTATTTAAGAGCTTAAGGAGTCACACTTAACCACTAATACGCTATCAAGTTGTGTTATAACTGGGCCACTGGGAGGAAAAGGGGTTCCATTCCATTGGAGTGCATTTTGTTCCATAGATGATCAGAGTAGCAGAGAGTAGATAGAGAGAAAAAAAGAGGGTTTGTGTATTGTAGTAGCCGGAAAGTCATAGGTCTCACTCATTTGTGCTTGCAACCATTCCCATTTAGAGTAAGAGAGAGCAGAGCAACCTCACCCTCTAGCTGTGTTTTCTCCCATAAGGGTTTCCTAGATGATATATTGTGTTCATTGTGGTTTGTGATTTTTATTTCACTTTTCTCTATTTTTCTTATTTTGTCTATTGCATGTATAAGCATAACACAATAATTAACAAATCCAAAATTTAAGGAAAAAATAACCTTCATATTGTAGATTTCAATTTTTCAATATTTTTTAGTAAACCTTTTGTGAAGATTTGACTAGTGGAATATCCATGATAGTTTATGGATCATTCACCATTCTACCTAGGTTGTGAATTTATTCCTATTATAAATAATTCTAGGGAAATTAGACTGTATGTAGATTTTTTAAATCTCAATTAAGCATCTGATAAACATAACTACCCTATTTCCTCAATGGTATAGATATTATAGCTCATTTGTGGTGCTGGAATGTTTTCATTATTAGATTGGTTTTTTAGGTATGATTAATTTTTGATAGATGGGTTTGGTTGACACAAAGTGAGGGAAGTATGTCTACCAAATAATGCCCTTTGGTCTAATACATGTAGGCGCTATGTTATAGTATGTGATGGACATAAACTTTAGAGGGTTGATCAATTAGATTTGTGTAGTCTACCTTAATGATATTATGGCATGTTCCAAGAAAATTTCATATAATTTTTAATGCATAAAATAAATATTTGAAAGATGTCACAAATATGGCATTTCTCTTAATCCAAAAACGATTATTTTCCTCGTGTCAAGGGGATACTTACTTGCAAACATTATATCATAGGATGGGATCTCAATAGATCCAGAATTATTGAAAGTTATCATGCAAATTCCCATGTCAAACAAAGAATTCTAGGTAGTCCTTAAAAAAGATAAATTTTATCTGTAGGTTTGTGGTTGTTTTGCCAAGATTGTCAAGCCTTTGCAAAAAATGTTTAAGAAGGACACCTAGTTTAAACGGACCTCTGTTGAGAAGAAGGATTTCAAAAATTCAAAGTTTCCACAGCTTCTACCTCAATGTTACACAATCTATATATTAGCAAAGGCCTCTCATAATTATATATGTTTGCATCTAGTAAATCTCTTGTAGCAATGGTCACACAAAAATATGTGTAAGGGAATGAATGTCCGATTTCATTCATGGGCAATGGTCTAATGATATATAATTCAAATTACCACTTTCATTAGAGGCCAATGTTTATGTAAACTTGTAGCAGAAGCGTTGGAACTAATTAATTCATTAGAAGAAGGTTAGGAGAATAATATATCTCTCCACACTCATGAAATTTTGTATGTTCTTGTGGACATAAACTCTTGGTACACTAAGATAAGGAAATATTTGCAACATGGCACTACTCCCAACTATCTTAATTCAAAATAGGAAAGAGCATTGAGACTTAGGTCATCTCAGTACCAACTAATTGATTTCATTATATTCTAAAATAATTATGATGGAGGTTTTTTTAGATGTCATGAGAAATATGATGTTGATAAAGGTCCTCATAGAACTACATGAAGGGCTAGATAGAGGACACTTCACTTCTAAAACAATATCTCACAAGATTATGAGAGTTAGGTATTATTGGTTGAAAACACTTAGAGATGCACCCTTATATGCTCAAAAATATAAAATCTCTCAAAGATGTGCTAAACAAGAAATTAATCCAATTTCCACTTTGCAATCTATCATGATTGAAGAACCTTTTGATTCATAGGGTTTGGACCTCATTATAGAAGTCAATCTAGAGTCTTATGAGTAGTACAAATGCATCTTAACTACAATATATTATTTTACACGATGGACATTAGATGTGGCATTGGGTAGAATAAATGAGGAAACTATTCAATTTCTAGAACACCAAATGATCATTAGGTTTAACATTCCTTCAACTCTCATTTCAAAAGATGCTACTTATTTTTCGCCTTCAAATTGAAATACGTTTGGTTTAGACAAGGGAATAATTTTAGAATACTCATATAACTATTACCCTTAAGGAAATGGTCTAGCCGAGGTAACCAATAAAAATCTAATCCACATTTAAAATTAAATGTTAGTTGGCAAAACACCTTATTAAATGCCTTATTAGATGCCCTATATGTTGATAAAGTGATTTTGAAAGCATCCATAGGAACCTCCCTTTAATTGTTGGTTTATGATAAGGGAGACATTCTTCCCCCAAATTTATTCTTTTTATCCTTCTAACTACCCTGGGCCTTTTGTGGGCAAATATACCACGTCACTAAAAAGTGGGTTGATACCTTACCGAAGCCAGAAGAAGAAGGAAAGAAAGTAAAGAATAAGTTTGTTGTTCACCAATAGAAAATCAAGAAATGGTTTGATAAATGATATATAGGAAATAAATATTTCTATGCGAGGGACCTCATTTTCTACATGAAGAAAAGTGAAAATACACTAAATTCCAATAGCTACAACTTGGTCATTTCCAAGTGGTTGAGAATCTTGTTATAAGCTTGCACAAATTGCAAATTATGGCAATGATTAAATTAAATTTGGGTCTAAATGGACTTCATTAAAAAATTGGTGAATGAGTTGGATTAAAAAATTAATAGAATTTTAAGAAAGTGGGTCAATGTAAATTAATGAGTAAGAATTATAAAAGTTAAAGATAATTATTTATCATAGTTTATTTGGCAATAGCAAACTATATATAAACCTTACTTTGGTTAACATTTTCATAACATCATCTCGAAATATGACACACCCAACTAAATATAAAATATTTTATAATATCACTCATTTCAATGTTTTTGCAAATAAACCTTACATTATTTCATATAATAATGAAATAGATTTGAAATATAATAAACATTTTAAAAATACTTATTTTAAAATAAAATATATATAATAACTAATTTATATAATATATAAAAATAAAAAATAAATTTTTTAAGAACTTATATAAAAATAGATTTTTAAGAACTTATATAATTACTATGTTGTTACATAGTAGTAGCATAATCTATATATCTCATTATTTAGTTATTAAAATGTGATTTGAATAATTATTAAATTGGATTACTTTTTGAGAACACACAGACACTTAGATTATGCAGATTATACTCTCAAATATATAATTCAAACTGATCCTTACCATATTTTAGATAAAATTTATCTATAAATATACCAAAAAAAGGCCAAAACACTAAGATTATATAATACTAATTATTCATAATTAATAAATTATATCATAATTTATTATGAAAAATATTTATAATTGAATTTATTAATTATAGATTTATAACTTATCAATTATTAATTATTATAATAAAATTAGCATATTATATATTCTTTTTTTAAAAAAATTATCTAGAATGTACATATATGGATATATGTATATCATATGTGCTGTCAAAATTCATATCTAGATTTATACAGATAATTGTTATATTTGGAAATTGTCCCGGATAGATAGATCTTATATGATAGGAAATCTTTGTGATATGGAGAAAATTCAGTTAGACCCATATATCATATGCCAGTCTGACAGAATGTTATCTAGGATGCAATTTGGCGGTGAGACCGAGTCGTTGAAGATGGATGCATTCCTCCATTTCCAGACATTCCATAGAAAAATGAGAATAAGGAATCGTGTATTCCCACTTTGTCTGCTCCATCCAATAAGCGCTGCATTAAGAGAATCATAAGCAGTCAGAGGGAAATAAAAAGTGTTGGCCAAAACATACCAGATTCGCTGAATGACTGAACAGTGGATGAACATGTGTAGATTTGTTTCTTCTTCAGTTCTGCAAGCTGTGCATCTGCTGGGGCCATGCCAATTCCGTTTTCTGAGGTTGTCCCAAGAAAGATTTTTGTTATAGAATACAAGCCATGCAAAATGTATGAGCTTTGGTGGACATTTTGCCTTCCAGTAGATAGATGGAAAAGATGGCAGCGAATATGGTGTTCTGTTGCTGATCAGGTGTAGGTATATATCTCTGACTGTAACAGGCCTTCTAAATCGGCTGACGGTCCATTGAATAGACATGGACAACAGGAGCATATTATATATTCTAAATCATTAAGTATTACAATTTACAATTATCACATTTAATATAGTAGCCCATCCATATAAATTAAATGACTGGTAAACATCCATAGACATAATCCATAATAAGTATCAAACACTCATTTCATGATGCATCTCACATTGTTAAAAGTAAAACATCATAAAGCTATCTAAATTGTAACTTTATTTTAATTTATTATTAATTATAAAAATAATTAATATATAAGCTAAGCATATATACATTTAAAAAAACACGGAACAAGATTCTTAACCATGGAGATTTATCCGACTTTACCATGGAGACTTTGTTACAAACCATGGCTTATCAATACCACATGCCAAAAAACAATAACTCACTTGAGATATTCATATGCTATTTTTTAAATTAATCACTTTAATTAAAGAGTAAAAAGAACATAACTACTTTGGAGATAAATTTCAACCGTTATTATTATTATTATTATTATTTTTTCTATGAATTTTCTAAAATAGTTTATGGGGGTTAAATTCTTACCATCCACCTAATAATTATTTGATTAATTGAATTAGAATTCAAAATCTTCCTCCAAAATAAACATATCTATCCAATAATTATACTATTTTATATAATATAACTGATTAATTAAAAATAATATTAATTATAATAACCTATATAATTATGTTAACCTAAACATCATTTATATTATAACTTTTTAATTATATATTATATATATTACACATTATAATTTATATATATATATTAACTCTTATATATATACCAAATTGACTATATTGTGATATATTTAATATTTAATCGGTCTATATCCATTACTAGGCATCGAGAGTGATCAAATTTTCTCTTTGAATGTGAGCATTTTTTAAAGTTGAAAAAATTTGATCCCTTCCAATACTTGGTAGATCCAAATTAAATAATTATAGACTATTTCATTATATATATCAAAAAATAATACCATCCAAAACTATAACATTTTTTTTTGAGTAAATCAAAAATTTTAAAAATTACACCATCTATTGATTCTCTAATCTTTAGAGTGCACCTTTACCTATTAAATGATAATATATTATTTAAATATTATAACATTGTTGAATAAAACAACGTGAACAAGTCTCCACATATCCTTTATTTATAGCCAGTAAAGGGTACTATGTTGACATTTGAGAATAAATAGAATTATTATAAATTTCATCAATCGAGCCTTGTAGATTTTGCTTATAAGTTAAATTTGAATTTGACTTTTTATATAACATTTAAAGAACAAGTTCTAATAGAACCTGGGGTTGAAGCTAAGTTTCTTTTAAGGTAATTATTTTAACTTTTTGCTAATAAGTTAACCTTGAATTCGACTTTTATATAACTTATTCAAAGAATAAGTTTTAGTAGAATCCAATGGAGCTGAAGCTAAAATTCTTTCGACAAGGTAATTATTCTCTCTTGAGAACTTGTGTTTTCCAGCAGTTAGTTTATGGGGATTCAAGGTAATTATTCTCTCTTTAGAACTTGTGTTTTCCAGCATTTAGTTTATGGGGATTCATGGATTTGTTCAACGTGGTTTTATTGTGTGAGAATTAAGTATTTTTTTTGTTGGTTGAAAATTTAGGATTTTGTTTTTATTTTTAATTTTATTTTCAGTTTTTTTTTTTAAAGTTTTGTTGATGACGTTGGATCTGTTAATATTCAAGGGATTTTTAGATCTCAAATCATTTGGAGTAGGAGTCTCAACAGTGGGTGGTAGTGTAATGCTTTGACCGCGTTAACGCACAAAAGAAGTAAGACAACTTTGGGTGAGAGCAAGTGTGTGACCCCGCGAAGAGTCAAGTGCAATGCATGAAGGTTATGACACACGGAGGGGAAAAGGAAGTGTGCCCCTTAGAAGCCTGTTATTGTACGCAACTTGAAAGGAACACAACGGAATGACATCACAAGCTAAAATGCAGAATAGTCCACAAATTAAAGCGATGGGTTAATCCAACAACACACACCCAACAAGATTCGTACAATTGCATACAAAGTAGTCCATAAGCAAATGCGTAAATTAAACAACATACATTGCTAAAGCAACCAGAATAGTCCAACTACAATAACAACATATGCATGAAAGTGTGCTGGCTCTGTTATTATTATTATACGTGAAAGTTCCATCCATACATACACCATTGACGACCATTAGCCCCAATAGTGGATCATTATAGTCAATAACACCTTCTCCTCCAAAGAAGTATACTTGCTCTATGTTGTAGAGAAGCCAATGCTCGTCACAATACTCCCAATCCTTTTCTAAGCCTGAGCCTAGCCAAAAGCTTGGCTCCCAAAATCCTGTTCTACAAGTTATGAGGTTCTATTAAAACAAGGGGTGGGGTGAGCCTTGAAATTCCCCTTTGTGACTCTTTGACTGTCCTCATGACTCTTCAACTTCTTTACAAATAACTCATTACATAACATGATGACCTTTCACATTCCACTAATGACACTTGGAATTTCACTCACAACATATTTACAAATAATATAACATTTTCCACATGTACCCATGTAAGAAAAAATAGGCTAGAGATAGCCTAACAAGACAAAACACTATGACTCTGAAGTTTGGGGAAATACCAACTCGACAACCTCCACTTGGTGCTTCTCGGTCGCATATTGATGCCAAGCTTGGTACTGTGTGATTATGTCCCCAAACTGCTTGATGGTGTCTTTCTGATATCGAATTCTTTCCTCCATAGCAGTTGGGTATATGGTCTTGGAACCTATGTCCAACTCGTCCTGAAGCATGTGCAACATGGTGTTAAACATGATAGGACCACCAATGTACTTCTGGATGTTATGTGCGCTCAACTCCAAGTCATCCCTGGTAGGCTCTCGCCTTAGCTGCTCCATGTATCCATTGATATCTAGTCGGACTTGGCTCTTGGGTCTAACCTTGGTGAGGAAACCGATTGATGGGATCCTGTGTGTTCTCACCATGACATCCAAACTCTTGTACAATTGTGCATATGAGGCTTATATGTTGCTGACGAATGGGGCAAGTTTCTCATAGTTCTGGATCAACATCCAAACCTTTGCTTTCTCTAGCTTTGCCTATGGATTCATCTTCTTTGACAAGTGAAGCGGGGCCCCTTTGTAATGCATTTTCCACTCTTGCACATGGGCGATGGCAACATGTATGTTCATGATAGTTTGAACAAACTCTTTGCTCCGCTGTTGTAAGCCACACACACAGACAACAAATTTATGCATGGTGACAAATCCGTCATAGAGCTTCCGCATGGTAGTCTCAAGTGTTGATACCTCAACAAGTATCACTTTCCTCATCTCTGCCATTGCGGAAAATTCACTCTGCTTCTGAAGTTGTTCTGCCTCTTACCTGATAGCCTATAGATTCTTTGCCATTTGTGCATTCTCGGCCAACAAGAACTTAACATTTGAGCTCGTTGCTCCTGCATAGGCCAAGGTGGCATTGACAAGGGTAACTAGATGCTTTATGATATTTGACACTATCACCCTTTCCTTCATGAATGCATGTGACACGTGATCATCCAGAAAGTGCTTCCTCTTGCCTGTACAATCTTTTTCTGCAACTCTTCAAATGATAGATTGTACACATCCATGACTGGATCATCATCAAGGGAAGTAGCCTCTACTTTCTCGCTTGGGATTAGTTCTGACACTAGAGGTGGTGGAGACTGAGAGATGACCTATGAAACTCTCAACATAAGGTCAATGTCTTCATTCTATGGCTCCTATCCCAACTCCACGTCTGTCACTTCAATCATTTTCTCAATCTATTGAGAAAACTCCTGATCCTTCATCCGTTCACCCTATTCTTCATCTGCTAGCTATTCCAACTCCTCAACGTGTATGGGTGTTGTTTTCTCCATCATTTCACCTTGCCTTTCTTGTTCCTCCTGTTTCTTCTTCTCTTCTCTATCTCTCCTTCTCAACTCCTTCTCTTCCTTCAATTTCTTCTCCATTTCCTGCAACTTTAGTTCTGCTTCCTGCAACCTTTTCTTTTCTCTCTTCCTTAGCTCTACTATATTTATCTACTACTCCCTCTTTTCATTCGCTGCCAAATATTCTTTCTCCATGATAGGATTTGCTCTCATCTTGCAGCTTTTCTCTGCCTTAGTGTTCTCGACAATCTTCCTCTTACCCTTGTCTTACACTAGATTGCTGCTTATTGCTATTGTTGTTGTTGTTACTTCCTATGTTGTTGTTGCCTGCAGAGAAGCCTTCCAAGTTGTGGATATATTGACCGCCTCATGGAGCTTGGAGTCATTGTAATAGTACCTCCAAAGGTCCTCCTCGTGCCAGTAATATGTCATGTGGATCCATGGATAGTACACGTTCGCACAATGGTTCTTGCAAATACCGTGGGGATCATACAGATTAATGTCTTTGGTGCCGAAATCTAACTTCAATATCTCCTTAGCTTCGACATCTACATCTTTCAAGCTCTTAATCTCGTATAATCAGATTCAAAAAGGATTATAAGCGGGTCATGGCACTTGATTCTTCCTATGTAGTCCTACTAATAACCCTATGGAGAGGTGATATGAGACCTCTTGCATGACTAGCTTGTCCATGGCATACCTTGGTAGAACATGCAGAGGCTTCTCTCTGCCAAACACTCTAATGAAGGTGCCACTAGGTGAGGCATACCCATATGAAATGTTAAGTATCACATTGCTTGCTTCTTGGGACATGCAAGGTGGATCCCGCTCAAAGATAAGTTTATACAATTGGATGATGAAATTGTCAATCAACCTTTCCATTACTCCTCGGTAGCTACAGTAAAAAAGAAACTTGCAATAAATGTTGATGATAGTCTCTTTTAGTGTCCATGTCCAGCTCATGCTAGGAAATTGTTGCTGGCATAGATTGCATCCAGTAAGTATGCAGACATGTAGAATCACGCTTGCTCATTGCTGGGTGGATTCCAAGCGTTAATCACATGGATTTTCAACTGATGAGCAAACAAGTCCGACTAGTTTAATGACCTTCCATCACTCACCAACTGGTCCAATACAACTACCCAACCTTCAAGAAATATCTCTGTGTTCTCTTGACCGTATATTCAACATGCAAAGATGATCAAGAACTGGTAGGCCTTCTTGAGAGACTTTGTCTTGTAAACATAATTGGGTGTTTGTCTGAAATTTGACAGTTCTTCCACCCAACGCTTGACTATATATCTCGTGTTCACTTGGCAATGGGTGGAATAAAAAAGTGTGTCTATGTGCCTCGCTGGCTGAGGTAAATGATACATCTGATGAAAGTTATCTGCCTGGAATGTGGCAAGCTCTATCCCGCTGGCACTGCTCAATGTCATAGTCTCTAGACTTATGTGTGAGATAATACAACTGATAATGTCTGCACATGGGAAGGCAGGGTACCTGCATGCAACCTTGTATAATCATGACAGCTGGATACTAATATATACCTGCCAACCCTCTAAGTCTTCCTTGAAGTCCTCTGCAAAAGTATCCTTGATTTGTTGCCATGTCATGTTTGTGCCCTTCTCAATGAACAACTGAGTGTCTGCATAAACTGGTAGA
The DNA here is from genome assembly GCA_000404065.3 of Pinus taeda. Classification (NCBI taxonomy): domain Eukaryota; kingdom Viridiplantae; phylum Streptophyta; class Pinopsida; order Pinales; family Pinaceae; genus Pinus; species Pinus taeda. The sequence goes on along the minus strand of APFE030542348.1, from coordinate 6,194 downwards.
TTAACCGACGTCTACTCAATTGCTTCCCTAGTACTTCTTTCGACGATTTCCTTTAATGCAACTCCATTGGAGGCCATGCTAACTGTAACTGCTAGAGAGATGCTTAACAACTGTTGTACCTGGAGATAAAGAGGATATCATGGCATGCCATTATTAGCTTAAAACCAAAAGAAACTTCAAGACAAGACCAAGCAACAAACTAGGCTTATGATGGGATAGATTGTGCAATTATGGTTCACAGAGGTCACTGGCTACATGCTAGAACTGTGCATTGCACAACCCCAGTAGTTAGTGGGGGAGGCTTGCTGACTGGAACTATGGAATGCGTAGTTCAGTCTGGGCACATGCCATGAGAGATTGCGCATTGCGCAGACATAGTGACCAAGACTAGGAGGATGGCTCCTGGAATTGCACAGTGCGCAGTTGGAGCCAAGCCAAGGCAACCTCTGCATAATTCCAGAAGTTAAGGCAGAGGCCTTGAGCTCCCAGAATGCACAGTGCATGCAAGGGAAAGCGAGATCTAGGCATGGGAAATCCAGATCTACCAGAGGGGAATATGAAATTGAGCATATCTGAAGGATGGTGTGATGCTGAGTGCAGATCTGACTGAGTGATGATGTATGCAAGTAAAACAAGTGCAGGAATTAATCAAATTGAAGGAAAATGAAGCATGTGAAGAGAGGCGCCGCAACGATGACCGTTAGTGCAAGAATCGAGTAATTCATGCAACACTTGGGAAAGGCAATGCAAAAATTGAAATAACACTTCTACAAGATAAAATAAGCTAAAATGCCATTAGTCGTTCAACAAAACAAGTGAAACAACACTCTCACAAGCTAAACAAGCAAAAATGACAGAAAAAGTGACAAAATACTAGAAAAGCAAGACTTACTCGGAAAAGCGACGATAATCGCACCGAAGGTTCCTTGATCTCCTTAGAAATGCCAGAGCTCCAAGATCGAATGTGAAAATGAGCTATGACAATGTCAACTAAATAGATTTGGTCAATTTAGTGTTTATGACGCGAAAACATAAAATCAAGGAAAAAGCGACACTTGGCAACAATTTCCAAAATAACTCAAGTGCCTCCTTCAGATTGCTAAAAATAGTTCCCTATTTTTATGGATGATTTTTCACTTTTTTGATTTATGCTTTTTTAGGAAAAGCTACCATGCATTGCCCAGAGAGATTGCATAGTTGTGGAGAGAACCAGGCAACTCCCTGGTTCATGCACTGGGCAACTTCTGAGCAGAAGGCTTCTGCACAATAGGGTCTTTTAATTGTTATTTAGTAAAAGACCCTATTGATCCTAAATACCACAAAGGCGTTTATTTAGTACCTTGTTCTTGTGGCAAAGCCTACACTGGTGAAACAGGTCGATCTATATCAACCAGGATTCAAGAGCATGCCGCTGACATTAAACAAAACCGATCCAAAACCTCAGCCATCGCCAAGCACTCTAGTAAAACTAATCAGCACATATGTATATAAAACTCTTCTATTGCGGCCAAAATTGATCACTATCACCATAGGAAATTTAGAGAAGCTATTGAAATAGGTAAACACCCAAATAACCTTAATCGCGATGAGGGATGGAAAATTAGTGATAATTGGATTTCGACTCTAACGACCGATTCCACCTTCTCCTAGCTACCCTATTCTCCTGATTTGGCTTCCCTGGTCTATCTTATAATATACAAATAATAATGAACATTAATAATTTCAAAATTGAGAAGAATAATCAAGGAGGAACTAATTTATTCATTAAATTCATCTTTCAACTAAAACTCCCTAAATAATAATAAGCGATATTTAATAATTAACTAAGAGAATTATTGTTTAGCAAAATGCATGATTAAGAAAACAACATTAACATATATTTAATATTCATTAATGAATTATATAATTTTTTCATAAATTCTAAAATTATTTGAGATTAATAATTTGATTGAAAACAATAAGTTAAAGATTGAATTTTTATTTCAACTTTATTTTTAAAACTAAAAACTCCTTAAAATATTTTAATTAACAATTAAGAATTAACAAAGATATAATAACTTACAAACACTTGGGAACATCACTAACATAATACTTAATGATTATATATAATAAAATTATACTTTCATGCCAATATAATTAACATTAATAATTTGATTCAATTTAAAATTAATGGAAAATCAATTAATAATGAATAATAAATTTAGGTAATAGGCATTAATTAATATTAAATCTTTGAAATCAACAAAAGTAAAACAATAATTAATTAGTTATACTTTAGATCAAGCATTATTATGTTTCAATATTAAAAAGAAATACAAAATAGAAACTAAGAATATATCATAATAAATAAATAAATAAATAAATAAATAAATAAATAAATGAATCATTAACTAATTAATAATATGAATCATATCATTAATTAATTTGTCGGCTCCTTTCACTTAACCCTCTCCTCTATTTATGGATCCCTTGATGTTCTGACTTACTCACTCATTTGATCCTGATGATGAACCACAGTGGTTGGTTCGAAACGCCGATTCCAAGAAAACATGAATGCGATAGCCTCGGAAAATATCACCATACAAAATACAGATCGCTAAAGCCTCAAATCTATAATATTACTATTGTCGATGAAAAGTTTGTAGAATTAATTACATCTTGAATGTTGGCGATAACGAGAATTGAGAATATGATTTATGCAAGCAAGAATATCTAATGTTGAAACCTACCAATAGAAAGTTGAGATTGTATTCTCCTTCCATTGTTCTAAGTTAACCATGGGAGAGCACATCGATGGATTTCTTTGGAAGAAAGTTGAAGAGCTAGAGATTTTTCGTGGACATTATTAACTATTGATGTGAAGGTTTTTCAATTTCACTGTGGTTGAGAAAATGATGTCGAGTTGTTTTTCAATTCATTGTATATAAGAAATTGATGTTGTCCATCATGTTTAGAAATTCGTGTCATTCATTGTGTTTGATAAAACCCTTCATATTAATACACTAAATTGTGAAAGCTTAAAAATCAAATTATTATCTGTTGGTAGCAGTCAATAGATTCAGAAGATGAGACTCCTTGTAAGAACACTCTGATTGGAAAAGAAGTGGTGAAGTTGGTTTTCCATAATATATGGGTGCATTTTCGATTGCTTGACTCCATTGTTTCAGATAGGGATAACATATTTTTGATCCATTTTTGGAGAACTTTGTGGGGTACAATGGTTACTAAGTTGAAGAGAAGCACAACCTTTCACCCACAAACAAACAAAAAAATGAAGGAAAGGACCACAATAGTGGTTCATTTGTTGAGAAATTTTAATAGGAAGCATCCCATGACTTGGGAGGACAATGTGCCCTACAATCAATACTATTATAATTAGGTTGTTGATCTTCCATTAGTGAATCACGATTTAAATTGTGTTTGTGATTTTCTCCTTGAACACCCTTTGACATTTCAAGACAAATTAGTCACTTGTGGCGATGAAAAATTTAAGGCCATCAAGTTTATTAAGATGATATGTGAATGCACAAGCAAGTGGAAGAGTAGCAATAGTAAGTATAACAGCGCTATAAAGACAAACATAATCAACCCAATGACTCATTAGTTCAAGGTGGGAAATATGGTTGGGCTACACCTTAATTAGAAGCAATCGCAAGTCTCAAGGAAGATTAAGGTGAAATCTATTAGGTATGGTCCATTTAAGATTACACAGTTAGAAAAATAATGCCTTTCTTAGAGTTTCCACCATATGTAAGTATTTATTATGTTGTCAATGTGAATATTTTGAAGCTCCGAGCCTTCCATGCTCAAGGAAGGAGAGAAAGAGTTATCAATGTCGCATGAAATTGAAGGCTTGGACCCCAAGGTTGAGACCAAGTTGGTACATAACATTGTGTTGTGGAGGAAGATTCAAGTAATTCAAATCCAAGTGGTATTGTGAGGGGAGGTGTAGCACAAGTTTCCTCATATTTAGAATTGATAAGCTTTGGAGAGAACAAAAATTCCCCAAAATGGGAGATATGTTCCAAAGGTTGGATTAAATTAAGGATCAACTAGGCATAGTCCACGTAAGGAGAATTGATTAAATTGGATAAATTGACGAGAAATATGGTTTGTTGTTAACTATACTATAGTAGACTAGCATGCACATGTTGTCAATTAGACCATAGTAGACTAGTGTTCACAAGAGCTACCAATGTTGCATGAGGTAGAAGGATTGGTCCCCGAGGTTGAAAACACGTTGGAACATGATATTGTGTTGTAGAGGAAGATTCATGTAATTCAAAGAGGTAAACAATAGTTATCGTGTATTGGTATAAAGGGATAAGTCCTTGAAAAAGATAAATGATATCAACTAGGGTAGGTGAAACATAATTTTCCACATCTTCAAATTGATGAGTTTTTGAGGTGCCAAAAACTTCCTAAAAGTGGGGTAGGTCTTAAAACTAGTATTGAAGTAAGGATTGAATAGGTAAAGTCCATTGAAGGAGGATTGATCAAACTAGATCCACTAAACATAAATACTAGTTTGTTGTCAACTAGATCGTAATAGATTAACATGCACAAGTTGTCTAGAGTTGTGAAGTTGAGTAATTGGTTGACTGGATCAATGTCTATGGATTGATTGGCGAGAAGCCTTGCTAGTGATAATGTCGTAGTTGGAGATAGGGTTCAATGAGTTGGTTGTCAATGTTGCAGTACTAATAAGAGCTTATGCATTGGGTAGTTGGTAATGGTAACCAGGGAGTCAAACCATTTTGTAACTAAAGAGGAAGTCAAACCATGTTGGTAACTACAAATGAGACATTGAGGCAAACCGGAGAAGGTCTACTTGAAGGAGAATTGCTAATGTTTCAAGAGTTTAATGTATCAATTGGATGATCGATTGCTTGGTTGTTTGGATTGAGAAATACGTTAATCATTTTGTTGATAAATTTCCTCACAACCAAACTGGCACTAAGAAAAGGAGAAGAAGAAAACTAGAGGAAAAATATGCACTTTGTGTTTCAAGAGTTGGATCTTAGATGAGTGAGAGATTCCTTGCCTTTGAAGACACAAGAATGCTCCGAACCATATGATGTAATGCCAAAAGTTGTTCAAAGAACTCCATAAAAGTTGTATTCTTGAAAGATAGGTGAATGTAGATAAGTAATTATAATAGTAATCACATATTTCTTTTCCAATAAAAATTCTTTAGTAGAAGATATCATGTACACTTTATTATTAAACACATTATTTTTTTAATTTCTAATACTATAATTAACATGTTGAACACTAAATTGACCTCATTCACATAAATATAATAAAAAGTTTTAAATTTTAAATAGATTTTAAATTACATTTTACATGGCCCTCTTAAATCAAAATTCTTTTAAAATGATATAAATTAAATAAGTCATTTCAATTTTGAATATAATTATGTCGACAATTATATATTACTCATACCGTAATGAAAAGTAAAAATTATACGTATATATATATAAAATCAATGTAGTTTCCATGAATTATTCTAATTAATTAAACCATGCTTTGATCCGTTACAAGCAAGAGAGTAATCACGCGGAGGGATTCTTTCTTACAAATTGTCTTCTTTCTCTTGACTAAAGCGGGAGAGGGTTAGTTTTAAAAATGTAGGGTTCCCTTTGCCTTTTTGTTTTTTCAAAATTTTCACTGTGGTGCAATAGGACTCCCAAATCCTTAAACGTTGAGCATTCATAAAAATTTCTATTTCAAGTTATTTAAAGTTTTTGAAATTACATTTCTTTAAAACATATTTAAAAGGCGTGTTTAAATATATATAATATATACATATATATATATAATAAAATATATATAAGAAACAAGAAATTTATAGTTGAAACAAAATATAATGATGATAAAATAAAGTCATTTGTATTTTAAATATGTATGATTATTTTTAGTTTTGCGGGTTAATATAATCGGTCGAGTTTTTGTCGTTAAAACTTTTTTGCTATTGATAAGTTACATGTTCAATTTTTTTGCTATTGATAAGTTACATGTTCAATTATCTCGACGCTTTTGGAGTCAGTGTCTCTGGTTCAACTTACAACAAGTGATCTTTTTATGTGGATCTTCCTAATACAAATATTCCATAAATATAATGATCACAAATCTTCGAACTCTATGAAGCACATAAACAAATACATAATTTATAATTTTTGTTGTTTTAAAAT
>APFE030542343.1:53274-66223 GCA_000404065.3 Pinus taeda | reverse complement strand
AACTTTTTCAACCACAACAACCTCTTTTATTTCTTCACCCAAGCTTTTCATACAATTGACAATCTCATCTACACGAAGGAAATAGTTAGCCACACTTTCATCATTATGCATTCTGAGATTTTCATACTGAATTATGAGGGTTTGAAGTTTTGCTCGTTTTACCTGATGATCTCCTTCATAGCTGAGTACAATCTTGTCCCATATTTCTTTTGCGGATTTATACTACATAACCTTGACAAATTCGGATTGAGATAAACATCCTAATAGAGTATTGACTTCCTTTGCATTTGTTTCATATTTCTTCTTCTCAGCTGGATCTTTAGGAGTTGCTGATGGAAAAGTATACCCTATATCTATGATATCCCAGACTTCTATACCAAGAGATTGAAGATAGGCAGTTACTCTTACCTTCTAATATATGAAGTTTGTCCCATCAAAAATCGGTGGCCTAATCGATGCTTCTCTCTCGTAGTTGCTCATGATGATGGATCTTCCTTCAAGCGATCAAGCTTCTTCAGAAGGACCTCCTCTGATACCAATTGTTGGAAATAATACTAAGAGGGGGGGGTGAATCAGTATTATCAAGTCAAATATTCCTTTTTCAAATCCAAATGATATACGCTACGTCAGTTAATTAAACCCGCAACTATGTAGAAGGAAACCCGCATATACTATGCAAACTTATAATTTGCTTTATCTTTCAGATGTTGATTGTTCATCTATGTATCAAATAACCAATAACCAAAAACAGTAAAACATAGCAGAAGGCAATCACACACAAGAACACAAGATATAAGGTGGAAACCCAATGTGGGTGAAAACCACCTGCTGCAATTCGTATCTATCTTCTCTTTAATTAGAAACTTCTTTTACAATTGTACTGGTGCAGTCCTTTACCAGTACACAGGGTGCAACCTGCAGAGAGCTACAACCCTCTCTCGTTTTCTAGCTTCTCTTGGAAGGGAGTTACAACCCCCTTAGTTCTTGCACTAGCCAAGATACTAGTACGTAGGTGCTGGCCTATAGAAGGCTACAACCTTCTCTTTCTTCCAGGGACCACGTTTCATAAATTTTTTCAGACTGGATCCATTAACATCAATCAATCATCAAGAATTTCTGCATCAAACAATCTCCTTTTCACCAATTAGCACTGAATCAAGTAGACACTTCTCTGACAGCTGTATCCAAATCACAGTAACAGTAACCACACACCAAATATGAACCCAGAACAAAAGATACTATCATTCAAGCTTAAGGATTATGACCCATCAATAGAACTTATCCTTCTCCTTGCGCTTAGGTTCCTTCTTTATTCAGATCCAGATCTGCACCATAACCCAATCATAGTATTCCAGATCTAGCACTTTATGAGATATTCAATAACAATTCAGATGATGCTTTGCAAAATGATCTCATTCCTCTTTTATAGTCTTAGGCCTTTCACAATACCACGGTCCAAAACCATAATAACACAATACCATGAACCCAATACTTGGGATCAACACTTTTGGATGCAATACCACGGACCAAAACCATAGGATCAAAAAATACCATGAAATTATCTGCATAAAATTTCGTGAAATTTTCTCCACATGAAATAAACTTTTCTCTGCATAAAATTCCGTGAACTTTTCTCTACATGAAATAAACTTTTCTCTGCATAAAATTCCGTGAACTTTTCTGCACATGAAATAATCCTTTCTCTTCATAAAATTCCGTGAACTTTTCTCCACATGAAATAAACTTTTATAAACTTTTCTCTGCATAAAATTCCATGAACTTTTCTCCACATGAAATAAACCTTTCTCTGCATAAAATTCCGTGAACTTTGCTGCACTATAATTTATCATATGAGATGAGTGGGTTGCCATCAAGTACAACATATGTATCATAATGCCAACAACCCATCTATGCATACTCAACGCTATGTCTTTCAAGTCCAATGTGTCATGACTCATGAAGGAAGGATGGACCTAGCAAGATAAAAACAATTATTGTAGAGCTATGTTGCAGGAAATGTACCCCCTGCATACCAGCCACATTTCAATACAGAAACTCCAAAACATGTTGAAACATACCTAAAATACATTTCAGTGGGGCTGAAAAAAGTATCTTATTGCTTATTACTTTTGGAGTAAAAACTGTGTGACCAGCATTTTGGATCTGAAATAAAAAGGTATATTTTAAATCATGAATCTATATTCTAAACAATAATGTTAAAACTGAAAATTTCACTGTTTACTAAATTGAGGGGTCACATTTCCATCAAATTTCTATTTCAAATTCAGGTTTCCATTTCCCCATATCATGCAACTTAGTCATAGATGTATCCCTGCTTCACCAAATTTCGTCATCCAACATTTTCCTTGGTCATCCATGGCCACATAGTAGGTGTATTATCTCTTCCATCTTATTTAGAGAGATCCAATTCTGCCATTAGGAGACAGTTCACATATGGTGAAGAAGGAATCTAAACCCCTTCAGCCATTACTTCCCTTCTAAACTTACTGGCATCCTCTAATTTAAAATGACCATACTCAAAAAATTCTCTCTTCTTGCAAAATAGTATACCATCTAATACTTTGTTTGGAGACAGAGTTTAGTCCAATTCCTAGCCTGTCCATATTTTGGTTGGCAATGGCTAGGAGGCCAAAAGTTTTGACTCAAACAAAGGGTGTAAGAGCTAGCAATCTACACCTTGGGATTTTATCATCTGGTAAAGAATTCATTGGTTGAGTTAATGCCTTTCTTGAAAAACCTTAAAGCTAAGACCTAGGGAGACTCAAACAGTAGCTTGCCCTCAAACTTCACAAGAGGGGACCACCACAGCTAGTGATCATTAAATGACATGCCATATCTGAGAAACTAATCCTTCTAGGAAATAAAAATGTTAACAACCTCACAAGCCTTCTAAATGCTCTTCAAACCACAGTTCATCTCGTTATCAGTTACCACAAGGTGAGTTTCCCCATATTTCTTTTGAATTCTTTTTCAGTTTGACCATTTTTCATCACTTCCCAGGCCTCCATAATGATATTGCTTGCTTAAACATTGGGAGTTATAGATCACAGGCCCAAGGCTCCATGCTTGCTGACTTACTGTTTACATTTCCATTTCTACCCATTTGCAGTTGCCCTTTTTGCTCGGTTTCCCTGCATTTTTAATGGCCTTGGAACTGTACACTGTTAGTGTATGTGGAGATTTTGGATTAGATCAAATAGGGAATAGTGGTTCTAACTTCTAAGTTAGCTTAGAACACTGTGTTCTCTAACTGCAATTTAATTTTGTTGAAGAGCATTACCATCATCATGGGGAGGGGTTGGTGGTTCAGTTATGCCAAGTAAGTTTTCGGATCAGTTGGGTTTCCATGCCAGAATATTTATTGGAATGAAAAGAATCCAGATGATCCTAACGGTGTTATCGCCAATAACCCAACTGCCCAAAATTCAGTGACAGTTGAAACTAATCTTGCCTTACAAATTGTTTGAGCCATGCTAGGATTGGATAGTGCTGCTTTGAAAGGTGATTTATGATTTCATGTTTGTTATTGCAACTAAAATCCTTTGTAGCCTTCCTTTCAGGGGAGGAATCAAACAATTGCCATTACCTGTTTCTTGCTATGGTTTTTTCATTTCTTTTGGTCAGTGCATTCAAAGTGTTTCATTTTGGGGTTTTATTGCTTTGCTTCCTCATGATATGACTTTTGGGCTATTCTTCAGTAGGTCTGGTTGGCTTTATACTTGCAACAAAAAACCTCTGAGGATTGCTTGCATAGTGATGTTGGCATGAAATGCTCAGCTGCTCTATTAAACAAAATCATTGTATAGTATTAGAGACCATAGGGATTTAATTTCAAGTGCTATGCTGGAAAGATATTGAATTTTGTGAGAGCAGAAGAGACTGGCTTACTGTGGGAAACCATTGTGAAGTCAACCTATACACAACCTGGACACCTGTGTTTTTCAGAGGCATGCTAATCAAGCTCATTCCAAATTGTGACATTTAACCTTGATATTTTTCTGCTTTGGGCTTTTTCTGTTCTTGAATTTTTGAGTTAAAGAATGCACTCAAAATTTTGAAAGTTTGCAGCTGCCCCCTAGAATTCTCAAACAACACTTAAACTCAAGTAAAGAGTACATGCTACAATATCAGTTCTCTAAATTGTCTTGTGCTTCATGTTTATAGGAACTTAATCGCCAGGCATCACCTAGCAGTTTGTGTGGCAATCAACCACAATCTTGAGCTGATTATTAATTTTTTATGGCAGAATCATCATCTCCTTGTAGTTATAGTTGTTTTTTGATGTCCATGAAATTGACTAAAATTAGCCTTTCCAAGTTTGTTTGGAAAGCCATCTCACAGATTCTCTGATCAGGGAGTCAGCTGGTTTGTATAGGATGGTGACAAGGTGCAACAAGTGGAAGTCATAACTAATAAAGTCCTATTCAAACTAAGAATATATTAGATTTGTTTTCAGATGTGAAGTCTAACCTTAGATCACTTTCCTGCAGAACGATCTGGTTACTGTTATACCTTTTCGGCTATATTATGTATCAAGAGTTATCTATTCTTCGGAACAGAGCTACAATAGCAGTTCCATGGCTATTTTTGTTGTGAGCTTCCTCTAAGTGAGACACCCATTGCTTTAGAAAGCAGAGTTAGTGATGGAGTTTTTCAAATGTCATTGTAATTTGTAGCATATTTCACTATATTTATACAAAATTGTATTCTTTTAGTATATGCTTAGGAAGATAAGGCCTGTAAAGCACCATGGTTTTTCAACGAGTTTTTTTTGTAAAGTTTGATCTGTGTAACTAGCTATACGGCTAAGCGGTTATCTTGTCTATGGAGGATATTGGCAGCTTAATGGATCCTTTTTCTTCAATCAGTGAGGAGGAGGAAAGACAGTGTTATTGTAAAAGTTGCAATTATTATGGACATTACATAGATAACAACCGATATACCAAAGAGGGTCCAGAAGGCATTACACTGGATTTAAATCTAATGAACAAAAGCTCTAATATGATACTAATTTGGTCTGTGGGTGCACCATAATTTAATTCATTTAGTAAATGAACTGATTTAATCTGTTATGATTGTGAAAATAGGTCCAGAAGGCATTACACTGAAACATTCTAGATTTAAAATCTAATGAATAAAATTTCTAATATCACACAAAACTGGTTTCTGGATGCACCATAATTTAGTTCATTTAGTAAATGAACTGATATAATCTGTTATGATTGTGAAAACATAGTGATGTCATATGTAAACTAGCCTTAGCTCCAAAAAACCATGAGCACATGCCATCTCTAGGCCATTCACACAACCAATTTTACATCTCTATAGAAACATCTCTATACAATTATTCATAAGGCTTCAGGATATATGAATTAATCAAGCTTCTCACTGCTAGACTCTAATTAACATATAATATAGAAATAACCTTGACACCTTGATATAAATGAAAGTGATGCTTGTGATAATAGTACATGGGCTCCATAACATACCATTCCACCTATTTATGCATTACACAGGATCTAAAGATGAATTATATGGTACAACAAATAATCCTCCTTTTAGATATATTATTTGACTTGGTTGGTGAGTTATTAATCCCCACTTTAGATATATTATTTGACTTGGTCAAATGTAAAGTGATATTCATTTTAAACTTGGAAGTTTTAAGAGAGCTTCGAACTCATTGTAACGTTTCTTTGAAAGAAACTCTGCGTTACTTACTAGTTTGATCTGTGTAACTAGCTATACGGCTAAGCGGTTATCTTGTCTATGGAGGATATTGGCAGCTTAATGGATCCTTGTTCTTCAATCAGTGAGGAGGAGGAAAGATAGTATTATTGTAAAAGTTGCAATTATTATGGACATTACATAGATAACAACCCATATACCAAAGAGGGTCCAGAAGGCATTATACTGGATTTAAATCTAATGAACAAAAGCTCTAATATGATACTAATCTGGTCTCTGGGTGCACCATAGTTTAATTCATTTAGTAAATGAACTTATTTAATTTGTTATGATTGTGAAAATAGGTCCAGAAGGCATTACACTGAAACATTTTGGATTTACAATCTAATGAATAAAATTTCTAATATGACACCAATCTGGTTTCTGGATGCACCATAATTTAGTTCATTTAGTAAATGAACTGATATAATCTGTTATGATTGTGAAAACATAGTGATGTCATATGTAAACTAGCCTTGGCTCCAAAAAACCATGAGCATAGGCCATCTCTAAGCCTTTCACACAACCAATTTTACATCTCTATAAAAACATAGCTATACAATTATTCATAAGGCTTCAGGATATATGAATTAATCAAGTTGCTCACTGCTAGACTCTAATTAACATATAATATAGAAATAACCTTGACACCTTGATAAAAGTGAAAGTGATGCTTGTGATAATAGTACATGGGCTCCATAACATAGTATTCCACCTCTTTATGCATTACACAGGATCTAAAGATGAATTATATGGTACAGCGAGTAATCCTCCTTTTAGATATATTATTTGACTTGGTCGGTGAATTATTAATCCCCATTTTAGATATATTATTTGACTTGGTCAAATGTAAAGTGATATTCATTTTAAACTTGGAAGTTTTAAGATAGCTTTGAACTCATTGCAACGTTTCTTTGAAAACGACTTTGCTTTACTTACTAGTTTGGATGTGAAAGATGCATGTACATCAGGGTAATGGAACGCTATAAAGGTTACCTAAATTTCCATTGAGCAGGTAGTGGTGTACAAGTACTTGAGCTTTGAACAGTTTAGGGTTGTTGCTAGTTTTGGGTTGTTACAAGTAATAACATTGATTAGTTTTGGCATGCTATTGAAGGGTTCTTGCCATATTGTGTGGATACTGAATGGAGCATTGTTCTAAATGTTTGATAACCTACTCTGTTCCATCAGGATTCTTGTAGTTGCTGTGTATATGTTAATAAGCATGATATTTTGTTACATATTTCTTCGTTACACTTTGATGAATACGAATGGTGATGATGTACTTCCCTGTTATGGTTTATGGCATACTTTTTATGGTCACACATCACCGTTGATTCTGGTGTAAAGTCAATAGTGAGTGTTCTTGATTAGACGATGAGCTATGGCCATTAGCTGAGTTAGACATGTGGTAACGAGATGGCCAATATTATGGGGCATTACGCTTTAACTTTCTAGTTGTTATTGTTGGTGTCATTCTTGCAAATTCCAAAGCCTTAGTTTTTGGTTCCAGTGCTGGAAACATGGGACACTAGACTCTAGAGCATTTCTTGTGCATGTAAGAAAGGTGTCCTAGTTGGAAGATTAGTGTGGGTGTGACGAACAAGGGACATGTCAAGAAAAACAAATGTCAGGAAAATGGGGGATTAAGCTTTTTGAAGCAGAATTTATCATTATGATTTTGACAAAGTTTAGGGACTCCATATTTTTAATCTTTTAGGCAATTTTGAAAGATGAGCGTTTCTTCACTTGTGTTCTTTATTTATTAAGATTATGGCATCTTCAAAGGCATTATGGACATGTAGGGCTTCATTGTTATATGCATACATTGCATCATTCTAGGGCAAACCATGCACCTAAGAAAATTCACTTCATACTAGGTTAGAGTTTGTCATTATTATGCATCAATGTTCCTAGGAGGGTTTCATGGTATGAAATTCTTCATCTCACATTAGATCACGCATAAAATATTTCTGGCTTGTCATCATATAGATATGGCATCCATCCAGGTGGAAATCAAGACGGTATTAAAGAGGTAGCATCTGAAACTTGAAATTAAAATTAAATTCAAACGGAGCTACAATAATCTTCACTGAACCACTAGTAGGTTAAGAATAATTAGTTCACCTCAAATATAATGTACATAATTGGACAAATGAATTCAGTTATAACATGAGTGAACATCTAAGGTGAATGATATTACAAAATGAAAAAAAGTACATTAACGAGTTCTTTACTGAAAGAACCACGGTATGAGAATCCCAAGAAAAATGACAACCATGGTGTATACACATAGTCAAGACCTATACTGATGCTGATCAATGTTTACCAGTGGAATGAACGATGATCCTGAATCTTCTCTGGCACCTGCATCTACACTGGAGATTTCTCCAACCATTAGATCAGTAGACATTTTATGGATCTTCGCAAGGTGCTTTATCATAAAAGAATTAAATCGAGCACTCCAGATTTTTGCCTCTCTGTAGAGGGGCTTCAAATTGTCTGCGCGAACACTGTAGATGCTTTCCATGTGATTACAGATTAAATCTGAGTTTGTCAACACTGTTATGTTATTCACCCCATTGTGTTTTGCCTCTTTTAACCCCGCAACAAGTGTAATGTAGTATGCTTGATTATTGGTTGTCTTTCCCTGCACTTCCCATATTCTATAAACCACATGACTTTTTCCCCATTGTGAAGGACAAATTTTAAAGATGCTCGACCCGGATTTGGGCGACATAATACTTCAATGCATAGTGTCCACTTTTCCACCATTCCGTGAGCTTAGAAGCACTGCATAATGACAACAACAAAAAAGATTCATGTTAGAATACTTTAATATGACAAAATATCCTGATTGAAATTGATTATTTTTATGCTACCTCAAGTTTGAATGCACATCCTTGAAAAATAACAGAAAATCAAATATCATTGATAAGACTTTGGGCATAAAGAGTTAATAATGCATGCATGCTCATGAAAATGAGGATGTAGCATGACAAGAAGAAATGAATCATTTATGACAAACCTTGTCATGCTATCAAGGAGTCTAAGGATTTCAAAATATCATCTTTTAGTAAGATTGACTAAAGAAACCCTAGAAAATGGTTTTTCCTGTTACATTTTCAAAAACATTGCTATATCCAACGATTCCAATTGCAGTTCACTGTTAGTGTTTTCCAGAGCTATTGCTCACATCTTGAAAGAGGGATTGCATTGGGTGGAGGGTTCCAAATAGAGAGAACACTCCTATGCTTATCCAGATCACCATCAACAAGAGTCAATATCCATGAAGTCAAATCATGTGTGCTAAATGTTTCCAATCTATGATGTCAAATCATGTGTGCTAGCAGAATCTGCAATCCAAAACATAAATTGTTTAGCTTGGTTGCTGTCCATTCTGGATGTTCGCAGAATCTACAATACAAAACATAAATTGTTTGACTTTGCTGTTGTCCACCCTAGATGTTCCTAGAATTTGCAATTCAAAACTTTTGGGTGTTGTCTAATGACCCCAAAATTTTGTCCACACCATGAATTTCTAGACAAAATCTTGTGAGAAAATTTCGGGGAAATCCGTGGGAGTGTTTAAATCGTTGTTTTGATGGCAGAAATGGATTAGCACCATAAAAAAAAGGCTTGGAAACAGGCTGCTAAATATTGCACTGATATAACTATTATGATGATTGATGTTTGCATTGTCTGCAAGTTTAAACAAGTAAACTAATACCTCTTTGGCCAAGAGGGCATGGATAAGGAATTCCAAAAATTGGCGGAGGTTAAGTAGAAAGAAATTCATACCTATAGCCTCTAATGTTGTTACAGAGGAATTGGTTAGGATGCCATTAAATGTGAAATTCTTGTTGTCCACAAACTGAAGATATTCCCTTACTGGGTCATAGCTATAATTTGGCAAAATTAGCAGCGAATATTTCCAGCGCTGTAGAGTGTGCATCTTGTACAATACTTGTAGGTGCTTCTAAATACAAGTTTGTATCAACTGAGCAAATGTAGTCCTTTGGAACCATGATTCCAACAACAAATTTCCTCACAAATGCTAAGATTTGGGAACCATATGTTGCATTTGTTGATGGATCTACATCATCTTTGCCAAGAAGCAACAATATTAGCTTTGTCTTTGTTTTTCTAAATTTTTGTACAATGGCTTGTGAAAACCAAATCTCAGTGGAAAAATGTTGTTCAAAGTCAATGATTTAGATACATATATCACAGAAGAGGACATGATTAAGTTCTGGTTTAAAAAAAAAACAACGTACTGATACATATCAAGAAAAATGTAAGTATCCAAGATGATGAAAACAAACCAAACAGAGCATGAGAGAAGTCATTGAAAACAACACCCACAAAGCATATTTCTACTTTCTAGAAAAAAATAACTAAAAGTCCACAATTGTGAAATGAAACGATAGATATTGACATTAGAAATATAAACATGTACATTAAACATGTACATTCAACCAAACTGTAGCTGGTTGATATTGAGTTATGTCATCTGGTTGAAGCAATGGATAGATATTGTCAATGCATAAGAGCGGGACTAAAATGAATGAATTGCTGGAAAAAATGGAAGCATGAGATTCTTGTAATAATTCAAATTAAGAAAAATCAAGAAATTCCACTTTGTGAGTACATATTCCCCGTTTAAATCTCCATAAGATATAATATCTATTTGACTTTGGTCATCAAAGGTCACACTACATATTTTTTGTTATTATAAGAGGGCCTCAGAGAGCCGGTTAACATAAACATGTACCATGGCATTACTGCATGTAAAGTAGGCTCTTTATCTGTTTTTGGGTTACTGTCAATTAATAGTCCTCATTTTATTTGTCTCTGGTTTCATTTGAATATTATCAATGTTCTAACACCCCCACTTATCAAGTGTCAGAAGCCATTTATATAATCCTTTCATAATTTTGTTGTGTGTACAGAGTATAGAAGCCATTTATATAATCCTTTCATAATTTTGTTATGTGTACAGAGTATTGAGAGCCTGTTGCCATTTCTATTTACTAAGAGTAAAAAGCCATCTCTATTTCTTGGATTAGCTTTGTCAATTTTGTTATTAACATAATGTAAATTACATAATTCCAACTTACCCTACTTAAGGTTCCATTACAATTTTCAAACTTACCAACTTATGGTTCCCTTGCAATTTTTTGTTTATTTGTTATGGAGATCGTTTTTCCCTAACTTCAATATGGAATCCCAAGATACAAGATATTTCACCCTGCCAATGAAACTGAGTATCGAATCCTCAGTACAATTTGAACTTTTATCTCAAGACATCGAACTATGTCGTCCCAAGAACTACCTTTTGAAGCAGTGAATTCCAAATACTTTCTTAATGCCATCCTTGTTCTGGAAAAAATCTAGTCAAGAAGGTCATTGAAGATCTTTAGCACTTGACATGCCCAATTCGAGGGTTTTATTAGAATAATATCTTGTAAACTTGATAAAAACCAGTGAAGTCAACTCATTCTTATCAATCAAATTTCTACAATATTTCAAACTCTAAAATCTACTTTCTAATTAAATTCAAGCTACATGTACTTCATAATATTTATGTTAAATCTCTATTGTATATTGTCTCAATCTCCTTAATAATGGTGTGACGTGCTGGTTTGAAATTCTACCTTCCCACATTGAGGAAAATGATGAGAAGTAGGGTCTGGTCTAATGGAGAAGCAGATAGCCTCTCAAAGGAAGGTTGCAGGTCAGATCCGAACAAGATTTTTTTTAAATATTTTGCCTCTGGTTCATTTCCATGATTAGGACACATTCTGATTTAATTGAATAAACCTGCAAATGATTTAAATAAAAATGATCTAATACTGCATATTAAAGCAATGATTAATCAACATAGTAACTGGTTTTTAGAGCAGTATTTAATCAAGAATAAAATTGTTTTTGGTTAAACACAAAGGCCAACCTGTTGTTTTTCGTTAAACACAGAGGCCAACCAGTGGAATCCTTATCCCTTGTTTTATTGTTATTTCTAGTTTCTATTAATTTGAAAGCATTTTTCTGTTTTGGAAAAAGATAAGGTCCGGTTTCTTTAGAAATAACTCTGGGCAGCCTCGATTCTCAATATTTCAGTGAAGATGCACCAGATTCTGTAAGTTCACTGGTTAGCTCTTGTCTTGCGGCATTGGGTTCCATTGTTCTCCATTTATGAGTTTTGCTACCGTGTGATCCATAAATAAATTTTCATCTGAATTTTCTGTAAGCAGGGAGGTTAATTTACCTCACGCCGCACAGAATGCCGAGATTGTGCACGCGGACCTGCGAGGTGGGTGCAACTGTGAGCGCGGGCGGTGTTTCCTCGAGACGGGTTGCAGAGGCAGAGCAGGTTCGACGGGAGCGCGAATGATGGCAGGTTTGAAAATGGCGCGGGGGCAGGTTTGAAAAATGATCCGGTGTCAGCTCGGAGGTGGTGGGTCCTGCATTCTCGGAAAAGGAATGACGCAATGGGGACGGTCGGCCGGATAAACGATGGCATGACAATGGATGCGGGCATGAGGCGATGGATTCGGGTATGAACATCCATGGTAACAGCCGCTTCCATATGGCCATTTAATGCCCTATGGCAGGCTTGTTAGCTGTTGCCATCTTCGTATAGCTTCCCATAGCCATGTATGGTGAACCAGCTTCCATAAGGGCATTAAATGCCCTATGGCAGGCTGCTTAGCTCTGGCCATTAAGGAAAACCTCTATTCGGTTAACGCCTTCGTAGCCATGGCGTTTATGACGGTGACCCGGTAACCATAACAGGGTTGTGTGGTGAAGTCACAACATGTGGCAACAACTCTCGGGATGGATTTGGGAGATGAGAGTGGAGGATTTTATAGAGGATTTTAAAATTTGGGAAAAATTAGCAACATGGCAATTATTACTTAACCGTTGTAGTTTAACCAAATGGATAGTCATGTATAATGTTGCTTTAAAGTGGGAGATGGCAATGTTGTGGGCCCATTGAACTTTAATAAAAACCATGAAATTAGAACAAAACTTCATCGTGTCTAAATTAATATCTTGTCAAGTATTTTTTATAAAAATATCATTTTAAATGGATGAAATTATAATGGTATAATGTAAAAATATTTACCTAAATTATTATATTTTATCAATTTCAAATGATTCTAATTTCATTTTAAATTAAATTAATTCATATTCTTTC
>APFE030542343.1:9896-47830 GCA_000404065.3 Pinus taeda | reverse complement strand
AAAAGTGTCAATAAAGGAGCACTATTTCATGACACGGAGAGCACTCAATTATTTAAACTGATTCCTAAAAGTCGAGGATATTTACAGTCACACACAAACTAATTCTCTGCACAATAAAATAAGTAGCAGTGATGACATTAAAACCTCCCTCGCAAGATTACTCCCATGGTGAGGCTGAAGGTCCACACACTAAAAACTGCAGAAATGGAGACTCCAGTGTTAGTTGTGGGGTGACTACTCCCCACGCTCACACTGGAGCTGCTACTGCTAGAATTAAGGGACGGCCGGGAGAAGGAAGGGCTGAAGGATCAGGTGCGATGGCCACGGGACTCGAACCTGGAACATCGCAGGAAACAAAAATTAATACTACTGCAAATATGAGAGCAATTAAAAGCAGATAGCAGCTGAAAACATGCCTGGAGACTTGGGAGAAACAGGCAGCCCGACGTTGGCGTGAGAGGGACACCGATTGCTGCAAATATCGATACGAAATTTTGCTGCAAATATCGATACGAAATTAAATTAAAGCGTGGGAATTGAATTAATAAGAGTTCGATTTAAAATATTGAGATTGGGTTCTGTGGGTAGCTGAGCACCGAGTTGAAAGAGACGGGGTGGTAACGTTACATGTTGCGGGAAGGGACGAGACTCTATGTTTGATTGACGGGAAACCCCAACGGATTTTGAGTGCCCAAGAACTGGCAAAGGCAGGTCGCTGCGTTGTTGACAATGACCGCCAGGAAGGCGTTGCCCCAAGCCTGGGTGTCACGCCCCCGCCCTCTATATATTTTTTTTTTGTCGGGAGCGTGCGGCACTGTCGGGCGAGTTTTACAACTTCACCTACAGACTACGCCTTACCAAAGTTCGTTTCGCTATCGCTACACGAACCTTAACCTTTATTCAATTCAGCACTTGTAATCTTATAATCCGAACCTTTTAAGTATAATTCCGTTCAATTATAAATTACCAAAGGCATTACGGGCGGTGCTGAGGCCGTGGTGTTCGATGTGGACGGAGTCGGGGCAGTGGTCATTGTTCTGGGCGGCGGTCGGGCGGGCCCTGGGCTTCGGCGATCGACACCATGATTGCAGCGATGATCATTGTTGCGACTAAGAGCAGGCTATCATGGTCATGGCGTTTTTGCAGCTCTGAGTGACTAGAAAACTGTAACAGTCGGGTGCTGAAAACAGACGAGGCAGTCGAGTGCTGAAAACAGAGTAGGCCTGTGGTTCTGGCTTGGCTTTAGGCGATGAGTAGAGTTTAGAATCTAGCTGTTTTTTAATTTTTTTTTAATTTTTTAACTTAATTTTTATTTACCAAAAATTATTTATTTTAAATTTTTAACTTAATTTTTATTTACCAAAAATTATCTGAATTATAAATTTGATGAGCAATTTCTCCACAATAAAATAAAAATACCTTAAATTTTTTATTAAAAATCATTTTAAATAACACAAAGAAGATTTCACCGTAAATCTTTCTCTCGGATTCCAATACCTGGAACTTCGAAAAAATCACATTAAAAATAACTCTGTTTAACCTTTTAGAAGGGTTGAAAAAGCCAAGTGATTTGTGGAAAAGCCAGGTGGCAAATAATCTTAACTGCCGTCGTTGATCAAAAGTCTTGCGTGGTTGTCAGTTTGGTTATGGTGGGAGAGGGTGGTGTCGTGGCTGTAGGTACTCTTACATCAATGTAACCACCTTGCCACCTAGTTTTTCACCCCTATTCAATTTAATCAAACAAATTCACGGATCTTCTAATTACTGCAAAAAATATATTAAAACATTATATTGAATAATGTAAATTTTAGGTGTACGATCTTGTGGGCCATGAGTAATTTAGTAAACGACTATAAACGGATTTACTTCTGAATATTTATTTATAGATTTATTTTTCTATCTATATCTAGATATGGGAAGAAAAGTAAAGTAGAAAAATGAAGAGTATTTATTTGTGAATATTATTTATTAAATATTTTTTTTTACATAATATTGAAGGTTGGATCTGTTGGATTATCAATGTTTATAATTAAATGATGTATATCCACTATTACACAATATTCATTGCTATTTTGAAGGGTGGATATTGGTTGTTATATTCATTAGACTTTTTGGCATCACCATAACATATTAAAGTCCATTCATATATGAATTTATTTGGGTTAAATTGGGTTGTGCGAGTCTGTAATAAAATTGTGTTTTAAGATAGTGAATCTAAGTTTTTAAACACAATTGAAGTTTATAATGAACAAGTGCTGCATGCAGCCGGTAGTCCCTGCCGTAAGCAAATGGCCTCCCTGAAGCACAAATGAATGAAGCCTTTTTTTGATTTGTGCACCATTTCTCGTGCTTTCGGCAAAGAAGCTAGCTGACATCAATTCATGTGGGTGCTGCCCACGAGGATCATATTATCATAACGGTGCTTGAAAAAGTCTTGGATAATATTTGAAGCACAAATGAATGAAGCCTTTTTTTGATTTGTGCACCATTTCTCGTGCTTTCGGCAAAGAAGCTAGCTGACATCAATTCATGTGGGTGCTGCCCACGAGGATCATATTATCATAACGGTGCTTGAAAAAGTCTTGGATAATATTTTACAAGCGCTGTGAATTGTTTTGCTGTGGATTGTTTTGATTCTTTAAGGATAGCTACACCAAGTATCAAATAGACAAATCTAATCAGTGAATAGTTGAATGATCGAAGAAGGTTAGAATTTTAAATTTATGTTAATGTGAATTTGATTTTAGGTTTTGAATATTTTAGAAACGGTTAAATTTATTTGTATTTATATATGTAATTTTTTTTTATAATAATTTCTTTGTATTTAGATATGTAGTTTTTTTATAATAAATGCATTGAAAGAGTATTTTCAGAAAGAAAAATTGACATCTATTTTTTTTAAATTCATTGCAATAAAACGAAAACTATCTTATTTCAATATGCCTAAATTTTTATTCTAATTAAAAAAAAAAACTATTTTATATTCAATATGACCTAATATATGATAAAAATTAAGCTTCTTTAGGAAAATAATCAATTATTAACTAACTGAGATCATAAAAAATGGTATGCTTGGTTTTTATAATTATTTATTTCAGGAATCAGATATGATGTAAAAATCAGAAAGAAATAAAATTACTAACTTTTATATTAAAAACTATTCAAAGTATGAACTGGCATGTTAATCTAGCTAATCTAGCTATTTAGTGTAGGAGATGTTAATTAGAAAACAGCTAGCCTAATGTGCTTATTTAAGAAAATATGATAGGTCTGTAGCTTAGAAAGTCGATTAGCAAGGAAGCTACCTGATTTGGATAACTCTTGAACTGGTTGGAGCGAGTAGATTTACTCCATTGACAGACAAGGCCTGGCTATTCAGATTGGACTCGAGTGGTTTTGATATGTGAATCCTTGAGTCATAAATACTAGAAATAACTGTGGAAGTCTGAGGCCTTGGGGGAGACTTGGATGTAATTATCAGTCCCGTAATGTAATTATCAGTCCCGTAGGTTGGGAGGAGAGCATGCCTAGACAGAGCAGTCCTAGCTGCTAAAATATCAGAAACAGATAAGTAACTAATCATGCCACTGTCTTTCTTAGAATAAATGTGATTATTCAAATTTCATTTAATATACTCTTTCACGAAAACTTTTATTTTACTATATAACTAATTTGACTCTTAGTTAAGATAAAGCAGGATTATTGCTGGAAAATTAATGATCGGAAGACATTAATTAGTTAACAGGGGATAAGGTTAGCCCTTTCCAAGTAAGAACCCAAAATTAGACAATCATGCATCCAGTATGTGGATATTCCTCATGGTTTAAGAAGAAGTTCATGAGAGGAATTCGACCTTCAACCTGAGGAGAAAATATTTAGACTAAATTGGTAGAGGAAGGCAGA
Source organism: Pinus taeda (assembly GCA_000404065.3). NCBI lineage: Eukaryota > Viridiplantae > Streptophyta > Pinopsida > Pinales > Pinaceae > Pinus > Pinus taeda. The sequence goes on along the minus strand of APFE030542343.1, from coordinate 43,927 downwards.
AGTAAAACTAATAAAATTCAAGGATTTATTGCTCAGAATTATATCAACTATAAAAACTGTAAACTTGAAGGATTCATTATCCACTATTAATTAAGGTACAATCCTTTCATTGACATTAATGTAAAACAGAGACAGAAATCCATTAAACTATAAATAAATTTGTAATATTTCAGAGAATAAACAAACTATGCAGAGCATGCAATAAATTGAAAAAATGTCATGAATATCATATCTCGCATTACGGAAAGACTAAAACTCATATTTCAAATTCATTAAATCCCATTAAAAACAGAAATAAATTGAAAACAGAAATAAATTTATAGACTATCTCGTAATCAACCTGAGAAGTAATATCTTCTCTAATTGAACAGAGAACGAAAAACCTAAATGCAAATATAAATTAGAACTACAGAGTTATTAAACCGACTATGTAAAATTGTCGAAAGGCCTTCTCAGTATGAAAGGATCCTTAAAACGAAAGAGAATATACAAAATACATCGGGGAATCCCATCAATGGACGATTTCAAATCAGGATTAAAATACAGATCATGGTTCAAATTATATAATTCCTACAGACATTTGTATGCGTAAATATATATATATGACTAGACAAATCGATAGCTCTCATTTGTTCCTTGAATATATACAAAAACTTTGAGGGCAAATAACTAAAACCCAGAAACGCAATGAATAGGAGAAACCTAGAAGCAAAGAGGAGCTTGGGGTCATTCATTTAGTTCTATTAACCCTCTACATTAGCCACGACTGCAAAAAAAAAATAGAATGATGAGGAAGCTGTGTAACTTAACCTGCACCAGAACCCAAGAAGGATTAGACCGAGGACAATCAGTTTCCAATAAGTATTGGAATTAGAGAAATATAGAGACTCAGGGTTACTTGTTCATGCGCAAGGTTGCAATTGGAGACCTGCCAACAAAACCAAGAAAGGATCAGAACAATTGACCTAGAAACCATGAAATCAACAGCAACAAAGCAACCTAGAAGTGGGTTAACCTGTTCCATGTGTTGTGTCGGTGCAGAACTGAATTCTAGAATAGGATTCTCCATGAAATCTTCTAGATTTAGATTACTTGCGAAGAAGTCGAGAGGTTAGCCTCAACCGTCTTCGAAAAATACCTTAAGCACTCAGAACCCTCTTATAGCAAAGAGCAGTAACATGATTAAGATATAGGCCATGGTTCAAATTATCTAATTCCTACATACAAGACCTGTATGCGTAAATCTATATATGACTAAACAAATCAACAACTCTGAGTTTTACCTGTATGCGTAAATCTATATATGACTAAACAAATCAACAACTCTGAGTTTTTCCTTGACTATATACAAAAACTTTGAGGATGAATAAGTAAAACCCAGAAACATAACGAATAGGAGAAACCTGGAAGCAAAGAGGAGCTTAGGATCAACCAATTAGTTCTGTTAACCCTCCACATTAGCCACGACTGCAACCAAAATAGAATGACGAGGAAGCTAGGGAACTTAACCTGCACCAGAAGCCAAGCAGGATTAGGCCAAAGACAACCAGTTTCCAATAAGTATCGAAATTAGAAAAATATAGACACACGATGTTACCTGTTCATGTCGAAAGGCAATTGGATACCGATAAAGACTCAGAACAATTCACCCAAAACCCATGAAATCGGCAACAACAAAGCAACCTAAAAGTGGGTTAACATGCTTCAGGCATTGTGTTGGTGCAGAACTGAATTTTAGAATGAGAGAACAGAACTGAATTTTAGAATGGGATTCTCTATAAACATTTCCAGATTTAGATTATCTACGAAGAAGACGAGAAATTAGCCTCAACGATCTTCGAAAAATACCTTAATCACTCTGAACCCTCTTACAGTAAGGAGCAGTAACACGACTGCGAATGAGAAAGGGTTGTTGCTTAGCTTTGAAGACAGCACTGAAAAACCATGGCGATTTCTATACTCATACTGGAATAGCAGCCAAAGCTACGTGCTCACAAAGGGGTGCAGTCGGTTCGTGAAGGACATGAAACTGGACGCGGGAGACGTTGTATCATTTGACAGAGCAACCCACCAAGATGCAAATTTACAGCGCCCCTTCATTAATTACAGGCGTAAGCCTTATAGCGCCACCGCTCTATCGCCAGGAATGTCGTTCTCTGTCAAATGCCCTCTTTAATTGCTTAGCCCTTTCCAATTCCCATCTGATGCCATTGGAGGCACCCACGTCCAGCAGCAGCTTCTTTCTTCTCGTGCCTTAAATGGCGGCCCACGGCGTTTACCGCTTTTGTGGCCAGCAAGCAACAGGACTGGAGAATCCAGCAGCGGCGCCGGCGAAACGCGGGCTCTGCATGCGAACGCTCAGCCTAACGATTTGCAGAGCCATCTCACGGCCGGGGAGGAGTGCAAATGACAAACTACAAACGTGAAAATTGATATTCTTCATGGAAAAGAAACTAGAAGAACCACGGGCCGGATATCTTAACACAAATACAGACGTTACCTGGGGTGTCGACACGTGCATTGCATGCATCCAACGTTCGATCAATGGGCAGGGTAACAATGCCACTTTTATTTATTTAAAGTCACATATTTCTTGCATAAAAAGCTTGTTAAAAATTTATTTACTAAACTTTGGATAAGTAAAACATTGCAGGTGTATTTCACTTTTATTTATTTAAAGTCACAAATAAAAGTCACATATTTCTTGCATAAAAAGCTTGTTAAAAATTTATTTACTAAACTTTGGATAAGTAAAACGTTGCAGGTATATTTTTCCCTCGATCCGCGCGAAGTTTCCAATAAGAGGTAAAAAAGAAAACTTTGGATAAATTGTGTAGCACGCTAAATTGATGTTCCAAAACTTTGGATAAAATTTGGGAAACATAAAAAATTTTGGTGATTAATTAATTGTCAGCGATGGATCGATCGCTAATAGTCCCAGGCAGGGACTAATAATGGAAATGTACGATTGAGATTTTTTTACCATCACATGTTGTTGGTTTAGTATTCTAGATTACTTATCAAATTTAATTATTGGAATTTATATCTTCAGTAGATGATTGTACACAACTTTGTACTTGTAACACATCAACACAAAGTGTTATATATTATATTTAGAAAACTTTTTAGAATGAATCTCTCTTTAACATGATTTCTTTAGTTTTGGGCTGACTAAGTATTTAGGACTTTTTCTTATCTAATAATTTCTCTTTTGATTTGAGGAAAATCATTTGAATCCACTTTAAAGTATACAACTATCAACTTGAGGACATCCTTCTTCTAACTTTCAAGATTCCTCGTCTAGTTGTAAACACTTTGCACTATAAAATTGTATTATATAGCTTCCATCTCTATGTTAATTGATCTAGATTATATTGAGAATGAAATGAAAGACAACATTAATATATCTCTATTTAAGGCTTATGTGATCAAAGTAATGATGAGAAATCTCTAGTCCATTGCATAGGTAGCTTGAAGGTTGGCCTTTTAGTCCATCAAATGTGGTCCATCATGAAGATCACTATTCTTTATCTTGATGATGAAGCAAATTTGATGGCATGAAACATCTAAAAACTACCTATGCAATGGATCCATTAGATATTTCTTAGCACACCATTAATATGGAAAATAAGCATACAAATGAAATTAAAGAATTTTAATTTTCATCTCTATGCTTATATATAATATTATACTATATATATATATATATATATATAATTAAAATGTTAAAATTTAAAATTTTTTATATATATATATATTTTAAAATAATAATATAAATATAATTATATATTTATATATATTATAGATATAGATATAGATATAGATATGATATAGATTAAGATATAGATAATGCAAGGTGTTTTCTATAGTTATTGTAAAAAAATCCCTTCAGCAATTGAAAAATCATTTTATTGCAATATGAAGAAGAAACCCTAGACTACACAAAATTAAGGTGGAAGGACCTAAAATTAGGACTTAAAGTGGATAAAAAAGAGAATCCTTAGAAAGATACATTAGAAGGCAATAAAATTGACATGCAAGCTCTAATTATTTTATGAGACACCTTACTACAAACCAAGAAACTTCCTTTATTTTGGTAGCAAAATTCTAGTTACTATTAATAACCTAATGGCCTAATAAAAAGAAAAGCTAAATAACCCCCATATACGTCCCACTCCATAGATATTTTACTTATATTGCATTGTAGGGACTTACTTTTCATTAAGGAGAATATGAATAATCAGGATAAAGATACAGTCTCATTGAAAACCATAAAACATAGGTCTTGGTTGGCCTAAACAAGGAAGGTATATTAGGTTCAACAAAGTGGGTTTCTTTAAACTGTTGCTTCCTATCCTTGCTTTTGTTTGTTACAACATTGTCTTTATTGTATGACTTGATAGCTTTTGGGTAGCTAATGCATTAATAGGAACTATTGACACCTAATCATTGGGTTTGTGTGAATATATGTAAAATAGTGTAAATAGAAAATAAGGAGAATAGGAATATGAAGAGACACTAGGAGATGAATCCCAAGAGTCTCTCCCTCCATGTATATATCTATGATCAACCTTAATGGAAAAACACAATTTATTTGAGTAGTTAGCTCCTGGCCTAATAACGTATCAGAGCACAATACCCTTTTTAGACTTGTAACTCTTGTATTTTGCCAGTTTTCTGCTCCCATTTAGAGTTTGTTGCCTAGAGATGTTGAACACATGAGGGAGTCGAAGGTTTGCTACCTACAGTAGCTGTGGTGCAGTGAGAGTCGAATGGAGGTGCATTAAATCTCTCCTACGTGAATGGTATGTCGATATTATAGAAATTACCACTTCTAGATCACCTGATAATGCAATATACAAAAGCAAAATACTTGATCCACTTCTACAAACAATTATGTGGAAGCTTAATCGAATTGAGCAACATCAATAAGAACACATATAACTGATAAGAAGGAAACAATCACACATAACACAAAAGATATAAACCGGGGAAAGCCTCAGCTTAAAATCCCACTCTCTGTATTATCATACATAGGATTTATACAAAGCCTTAGCTCTCACACAGCTAGCCAGCTCTCAGTACAATCCTCACAGGTGAAGGTGGAAATACATGAGGATTACACAAAGCCTTACCTCTCACAGCTAGCCAACTCTCAGTGCAATCCTCCTGGATGCTCATAGGCAATCAAGACTTCTCCTAAGCCTTCTCCTCTGCCCTCCAAGCCTCCTATTTCCTTGCGCAATTTTTCCTAGATGATCCTCCTATTACTAAGTGTAACACTGATCTCACACCCTGTAAAACTGCACAATCCTCAAGGAACCTTAAACCTTCTGCTTGGATGATTTTCCTTTATAGGAAAAATCCATCCAACTGATAATACAATGTCCCTCTTCTAATCTCAACTGGGTCTTTCTTTGAACTGGCATGCATGAGTTATTTATGAGAGAATATTCAGTTATCTGAAGTGCAGCAGTTACATGCATGCAAGCATTAACTAACTGAACTCACATTAATTTAAACAAACTGTTTAAATCAATCTAACTGGAATTGACTTCGTTAACTGAGCCAACTAATTACAACTCAAGTTAAAACTCATCCTTACCTCTTTATCTGATGGATAAATTTGTCAATTAATAGATAAACTGTTGCATGTCCTCACATAGACTTCATGTTTGATTTTTCACAACTAATTAACTCATGGTGAATTAATTATTTATTTTCAAATAGTTGTTAAGATCAAATTCGAATTTTACTTCCTATTTTAGTCCAAGGACTGACTAAAAATAGGAATCCATCCCGAACTGCTAAAAATAACAATTCTATTTTTAGCACTTCCATTTTTCATTCCTTGTTGCCCAATCCAACACTCGTACCCAAACTGCTATTTATAGCACTTCTATTTTTAGCATTTCTTGTTGTCATTTTCAACACTCCCTCTCAATAAGAAAGGCATTCAACTTGAACCTAATCCTGTACCTCTGGAATGTTCTGCATGCAACACTTCTACCAAGTGTGGTTGCTCCAGTAACTCTTGGAACAAAAAAACTCCCACTAACCTCTCTGTTGGGTTAGAAACATACTCTGATGTTGAAGCCCTACCTTTTGTTGACAAGTGCTCCCTCTATGACCTCTGAGCTACTGCAGTACTCCATGCATCTCGCACCGTTGCACACCTCTCTGTGCCAACTTGCACTGGTGGAACACTCCTGTGCCTCTCGCATTGTTGCAACCTCCTAGCTCTACATAGTCCTGGGACTCTTGCACTATAGCTCTCTCTACCGCTCCATCCGCGTTTTTCTATATCTAATTAGCTAGTCTTGCTACTCCTCATCAGGGCTCCTGTAGTAAAGTCGAATCAAAGAGGTTGGTACCTGAGGGACCCTGCCCCTCCTCCTTAGGACGATCACTCCACAACACCCCACCTCCTACCTGGAGGTATGGTTGCATGTGATCCCTCTACCCACCTAGCTCAAAGTTTCCCCCTACTGGAGGTCTCTGCATGGGTGGATGCCTCCACTATGTCTCCTCCCGGCTTCCCCAGATGTGGCTGCTCCACAACCTCCTAAATTTGCTTCACCAATCGTGGCTCCTCCACAATCGTTTGAGACTTCTTTTGGCGCTGCATGTTGAGAGGTAATGTACTCTCCCTCTCAACCACCAAGTATCTAACGTTTGAATTTATCCTCAAGGATTTGCATGCATCTTGTTCCTCAAGTGCATACAGGTTCTTGCCTAGCACACCAATCCGTTTCATATTTCCCTCCCTCACGAAATTTTCTGGAAAAAAAACTGATTTTAAATTAGCGACCTCTCCCTCATCTGAACTCCAATTCAGGTAATTTTTTTTTTGAATTTGGGTATTTTTTCGCAAGGAATCCAAATTATAATAGTTTTTGAAACTTTTGTACCAAAATTTCAGATCTTCTCTGCAAACTCTCGGCCCAAAAGTCAAAACTTTGAAATCTCCTCTTAGTGTATTGCTCTCTCCTTGATCACTTGTGCTCCTATACCATGTAGAAATTCCCACCTGTAGATCACCTGATAATGCAATATACTAAAGCAAAATACTCGATCCACTTCTACAAACAATTATGCGGAAGCTTAATCGAATTGAGCAACATCAATAAGAACACATATAATTGATAAGAAGGAACCAATCACACATAACATAGAAGATATAACCTGGGGAAAGCCTTAGTATAAAACCCCACTCTTTGTATTATCATACATAGGATTTATATAAATCCTTAGCTCTCACACAGCTAGCCAGCTCTCAGTACAATCCTCACAGTTGAAGGTGGAAATACATGAGGACTACACAAAGCCTTAGCTCTCACAGCTAGCCAGCTCTCAGTGCAATCCTTCTAGATGCTCACAAGCAATCAAGACTTCTACTAAGCCTTCTCCTCTTCCCTCCATGATTCCTATTCTCTTGCGCAATTTTTCTTGGGTGATCCTATTGTTACCAAGTGTAACACTGATCTCACACCCTATAAAAATGCACAATCCTCAAGGAACCTTAACCCTTTTGCTTGGATGATTTTTCTTTATAGGAAAAATCCATCCAACTAATAGTGCACTGTCCCTCCTCTGATCTCAATTGGGTATTTCTCTGAACTGACATGCATGAGTTATTTATGAGAGAATATCCAGTTATTTGAAGTGTAGCAGTTACATGCATGAAAGCATTAACTAACTAAACTCACATTAATTTAAACAAACTGTTTAAATCAATCTAACTGGACTTGAGTCAGTTAACTGAGCCAATTAATTACAACTCAAATTAGAACTCATCCTTACCTCTTTAACTGATGGATAAATTCCTCAATTAATAGATAAATTGTTGCATGTCCTCACATAGACTCCATGTTTGATTTTTCACAACTAATTAACTCATGGTGAATTAATTAATTTATTTTCAAACAACTGTTAAGTTCAAATTCTAATTTTACTTCCTATTTTAGTCCAGGGACTGACTAAAAATAGGAATCCATCCTGAACTACTAAAAATAGCAATTCTATTTTTAGCACTTCCATTTTTATTCCTTGTTGCCCAATCCAGCACTGGTACCCAAACTTCTATTTATAGCAGTGTTATTTTTAGCATTTCTTGTTTCCATTTTCAATAGATATTTGATGATTGTGTCTGTGTTATGAATATGTTGAAGTGTTGGCATGACTTTGTTGTATGGTCTGCATTCTAAACAAGATTTTATATAAGGTGCATCGAATTTTGTTATATAATATATATATATATATATATATATAATGTGTTTCAACTCCATTGTGATATCTACCACCATCACTGCATATATATACATTGAGTTACATACCGCCTTATCCCATAGGTTGGTGGCCTGACATGATATACTCCCCCTACGATATTATGTTGAAAGTGTCACGATTGAATGGTATACTCCTCCATAGCCCTCGACTTCGTTATTACCACCCATCGTGGCTCTCACATCACACATATCCATTGTGTCGTATAACATTGACTCCTCCCTCGTGACACGTTACGTTGGTATCCTGCATGTTGAACGGTTCCTATAGGCTCCTCTGCTAAGCCCTAGCCTTTGGTTCCTTAAGACTTCACGACCACCTGGTAGCCCTCAAATCGGTGATTCCCCATTGTAGCAAATGTGCTGACCGTCGCAAACCTTTGATAAAAAATTGTTGATATGACGTCATAGCCACCATGTGGCATCTTATGATTTCGTTACGGGTGTTGTTTATTTGTTAACAATTGGCAATATATCATCTGATTTCTCCTGCAAGGTTCTAGGATCAAATCCTGAGGCTTTCAGTTTCCAACTAAAGAGTACGATGGGGAAAGGTGGCAAAGCTAACCGGGATGAGCCCAAAGCACCAGGTTTGTTGGAAATATATCCCGATATACAACAACAATTTCATTAATCTGGTTGGAGAGAGTTTTTCCACCACTACATCAACTACCACAATGTTGTGGCTTGATCTTTTGCTCAAAATTTCAATGGGAACGGGGTGGAAGTCGGTGGGCTCTTCTTTCTGGTTATAGAGAAGCTAATCTTAAAGGCCACAACTTTTCTAGTAGATGGAGAACGGATTTTTAGAATCCATGTGTTGGCAGGGATCGATGTGCCCTTCTTTCTAAAGGAGGAATTCAAGAATCACAATTGGAGAACCGAGGTTCAAAGGGACTGGATGCAAGACAAATGGCATGGCATTCTTCACATCTCTCAACAATATTTCACCTGCAAAGGAATATTCAATGGATTAAATCTTTATCATTTACATTTTCTTGCACATTTGGTTGGACAGGTTATAATGAATGGTTGTTTCTATCTACTAGAGAGTCTCAGGCATATGGAAACAAATTTCAAAGCTAGAACCAACCTTTCTCCTCATTTTATCTACCATAAATCCCTCATTAAAATGTTGATTGAAAACCAGTTGGCCAAGGAAACGATAACCTGGAGCCACTTCCTATTTTGGGGAGGTTTTCAATCTCAACCCCCTAAAAAATTGAAGAGGAAGGCCAAAAAATGCTAAAAATGGGAAACAAACTCAAGAAACAACATCTTTTGAGCCAACTCTTAGCTAGAAAAACACAAAGGCCCCTTCTACATTCTTTGGCCCCAAAATCCCAAACTCTATCAAAGAAAGAGTCTCATGCTTAGTAAACCAGACCTCGCATCTCCTGTAAACTTACCTTATGATATTAGTCCTCCCTAGGTTGTGAGTCCACCTGTTGAAACCTCCCCTATAGACACAACTACAACATAAATTATTCAAGGCAAGGAGGTCAAATTTGAGACCCAAGATGAGGAAACATAGTTTGGAACTTTTAAAAGTGGCAAAATACCTCATACAAGGCCAACAAACAAATTAAGGTATAAAATTCAATTAAGAAGCAACCTAGATTTAGCCAAGGAGGTGATTGATGTAGATAATATGCCATTGAAGGACCTTATCATCAACATAAAGAAGATTGCAGGCTCTAAAAATAGTAAGGACAAAGAAAATATAAGAAAAGGTCCTATGGATACTCGAAAAAGTAAGTAACATAGGTTGGAGAAGGTGGATGTGCTTCTTAAAGCAACCAACACCCTTGGCTAGGAGGATTGGGGTCATTTTGAAATTTTTGGTTATGAACTTAAGAAACATATTTTTATCCTTTATTGGTGACAACATTCTTAATAGCATTTTTATATGCATCAGAAAAGGGAGGAGCTAACATTCCATCTGTCAGCAATTTTTAAAGAAGTAGGGAGCACTAGCATCTCTGTTGTCAGTGAAATTTTGACAAGTGTAAATGTTGGCATTCCATCTCTCAGTGAATTCTAAAAACAGGCAGATAGGAAATGCTGATAGTCAACATGTCAGGGAAAGCTTCAATCCATAAAAAAAAATAGAAGCTGACAACGGTGGTGTGATCGATTTTCAACAGGAAGCCCAATGGAAAAGAGTGACAACAGAAAATTAGTGTTGGTGAGGATTCAACCTGTTTGCAAAGGGACCTGTTTGCCAACAAATATTTGGTTCTATCAGTGAGGGGCCTCTTTCTATTTTCAAGGAAGATATTCTAAAATATACTTTTCTTTGCCTATATGATAGCATATATTTTATTTTTAGAAAAAATTTATGTAATTAAAAATATTTTCCACATGAATGAACTTAGAATATTTGGTTATTTTTGGATTGTTGTAATTAATATTGAGACTATAATCTTGTAATTAACAAAGATTAGCTTCAAAAGAGTAAGAAAACTGGGTCACAAAGATGTTGTGTTATGATTTTGAAATCATCTACAAAAAAGGGAAGCAAAATGTTGTTGCATATGCACTCTCAAGGAAGGATGAGGATGTGGAAGCATTCTTGTTTTCCATTTCTACTATCCAACCTAATTGGATAAATAAAGCAAGGGATGCATGGAAGAATGATGAATAGGTGTGGACACTCATTCAAAAGTTGCAATAAGATTCCAATGAATTTGATACATTTAGTTAGAAAAATGATTCATTATGGTATAAAGATTCGCTTATATATTTGTAGGAATTCTCAACTCAAGAAAAATAGTTTCTAAATGATTCGGGGGTTCAAGGAGGTAAAAATTAACGTACAATTTTAAATGCATGTTACTTTTTCATGTTGTTTCTTTAGTGTATTTATTAAGTAGAAAATTGTCTATATACTTGATGATGATTAGTCATATTTTTTTCGAGTTTTATGAGTTTGAGGATTTGAAAATATTTTTAAGAACGTGTGCATGATATTTATGTTATATTGAAAACAAATAGTGAAAATATTTTCTTTTAATGTAGATTTGTTAAAAATTAAAATATATGTGAAAAGTGAAATGGACCATTATAGATAATGAAGCTTTCTTATACATAGTGAGAATGATATTTCATATCAAGAATGGTTTTAACACATATCTATGATCAATTTCACTAATTAAGAATGCATGAGGACCCATTGTGTGACATAGGGAATGAGTCAATGGGCTTTAGGACCTCAACAAAGATCGATATCGCACCCTAGAAGAAATTTAGGACTAGCAGCACCATGTGGTGGAGAAAATACAGATAGTTGGGCGTGACACACCTAGGGAAAGGTTTGTCAACACTTTGTGCTCATACATAGGTTGTGAATAGTGAGCTTGCCTCATGGTACTTGCAATGGAGAGTTTGGAAAACCTTATGCACATGCATTCAACATTGGGCTTTGTTTTTAAATTATTGTTATATTGATTACGATGTTATATATTTATAGATGTGTTATTTTTATGTTATATATAAATGTAAGTATATAAGTTTTATAAGTATATTTGGTCTTGAGGCAGTGAGGTATAGCAAGCTTCCAATCATTTGTTTGTAGACAGTCTGATTCACTAAAGGTGGTTCATCTTCTTTACATAAGCGAACAAAGCTAGTTGCTAAGTCGAGAAAAGCTATGTCTTCACCTATATTTAGATAAGATAACATAAGCGCTCTTAAACATAAGGTGGCAACGCTTAGAAAACATGACTTAGGAGGATGAGAAACTTAGATAAAACAAAAATATAGTCAACCAAAGAACGTGACTACACTAGATAGCTTGGAACAACAATTTTAGGCTCCAAAATTGAATTAAACCAAAATTTTGGAGGGTTGTTGTTGCAACGACAAAAGAGTAGCACAAAAGAAGCATAATATACACATCGATATCTCCAAATGGAATAACAATAAGGCTATGGAATTGATAAAAGTCAAGGTATTGAACCTAAGCTCCATTTTATTCCTGGTAAGACATGTGAAATTTGGACAAAATCCTTACCTTCTCGTGATCCCATTAAATACCCTAGTATGCTCATCAATTGTAGGCCTTGAAAACCACTTCCTAAGAGTCATGTATTGATATAGTGGTTGAAGTTGTGCATAAATTATGTATATGTGCATCTTCCATATATGCACAACTTTCGTATATTTTCATCTACCGTATATGTGCATATATTTCGTATACGCACATATCTAGAAGTTGTGCATATACAATAGATGTGCATATATGGTACTTGTGCATATACAAAAGATATTCACATATACAAAAGTTACGCATATATGGAGGATATACACATATACAAAAGTTGCACATATACGTAAGATATGTGCATATATAGAAGATATGTGCATATAGAAAAGCTATGTATACGTAAAGGTTGGCGTATATGCATATTATGGACGTTGGGCACAACTTCTATATATGTGCATAGACAGAATATATGCGTATATATCGAAGCTGCACATATACAGAAGATATGTAAATATACGGAAGTCATGCATATATGGAAGAAGATATGCATATCATCTATATATTCACAACTTATGTATATGCACATCTTCATATATGTTCATCTATTGTATAGGTATAACTTCCATATTTGTGCATATATAGAAGTTGTTCACAACTTCAACCTCCGTATATGCACTAGTTCCATATATGCGCAATTTTCATAAATGTGCATATATGCAAGTTGCACATATACAGAACATATGTGTGTATCGTATATGTGCATATATTTTTTATATGGACAACTTTCTATATGTGCATATATGAAATTTACGCATATAGAAGTTGCACATATACGAAAGGTATGCCCATATATAGAAGTTGCGCATATATAAAGAGATTGAAGTTGTGCACAACTTTTGTATATGTGCATGGAAGGTGTGCATATACTTTAACTGCACATATACATAAGTTACGCATATACGGACAATCCACATATCTTCCATATATGCACAACTTTCATATATGTGAATATCTTTTGTACTGGTGCAAATTTCGTATATGCACATATCTTCCATATGTACACAAGTTTTGTATATTTTCATATCTTCTTAACAAAAGTTAGTTAGTAAATATCTAAGTTGGGAACTCTGAAAATTTTAACAACATAAGTGCCCTCAATAGAAATATCACTTGATTTTGGGTATTTTACTCATTAGGAAACTGACTTATATGTATGTAAAACTTATTAAATAGAATTACAATAATAATATAAATACATTTATGCATTCTAGCACTTTACAACTAGGAAAAGTTATAGTGATGTTTATATAATTTTCTAGGAGTTCATGAATTTATTAAGTAGAATTACAATAATAATATAAATACATTATGCATTGTTTAATAATTTAGAATTAGAAGTTAGCATGATGTTCATATAATTTTTGAGGACTTAACTAGGTTGAATATGCACATGTTTGTATGCAAGTAGAAGTCACTTCTTAGTAGTAAATATATAAAAATAATAATAAAAAGTTGTTTGAGGGAAATTTTCTAAACGGTGGCACAACTATCAAATTTTATGGACCTTTACAAGATCATCCAATGCCCTAGATAAATAGCCTACATGATGGCTCTTCCAAACCCACTCAAGATTCATGTAGTTTTTTTGTCTTCTTTGAGAAAAGTGGTAGGATTGAGTCAAAAGTTGCAAACCAACAAATCAAAGCTTCAGGGAAAAGGTAGCATTTGACTCCCACTGAAAATAGTATTTTATACCAAAGAGGCTTATGTCAATGCACAATCTAGAAAGTACTAGCCTAGTGGAAAAATGTCAATACACAATCCACAAAGTACTAACATAGTGGAAAGATCTACATAAAAAATATGCAACATGGGAATCAATAACAACTATATAACAATTTCCTTCCCTACAAAGGGCAAATTGCTACTTTTGAAAAAGAAGAGGATGTCTTATCCTAACCTCCTTACTTTTATGTACATAAAAGTTGGCACTCATCTTTTTTAATAGATCCAGTAAATAATAATGGTTAATTACTTAACTTAGAAATATTGTATTTGTTAAATAAAACCATGAAATAATTGATATTCATTAACGACAAGACCACATCGATATGAAGTTTTTATTATTAAAAGTCTATTTAAATAGTTAAAAAGTTTGTCAAATACTATAGCATTTAAAACTTTTCTTAATAAAAAATCACTCACTTTAAAAAATAAGTAAATGTTATTTTAATTTTTCTAATTATCATAGTATACTATTATATTTTTATATATTTCTTCTTATAAATTTGATAATATAAGATACTTACAACTTTATATCTCTTTATTTATATTTTAAATTTAAATATAAAAACCTGTACTATATTTTATTACAAAACTTATAATTTTATTTATAATAACATAAAAAGAACACTGTAGCGTCATCATCCATATAACAAATATTTAAAAACATTTAACATGTTGGAGATCAGATGCACAACAATTAAACAAAATACTCAGCAAATAAATAAGCACATAAGACATAGAGGTTTAACGTGGTTCACCCAACCAATCTGGGTTACGTCCACACAACATAGGCATCGGCAATCTTATTAATCAAACAGGAGATTACATAATTAAATCCTCACAAACTCTCACCCTCTCTACAAACAATCTGAATGGTTGTCTGTTATATAGCAAAGAGAATCTAACTGCCTCATAAATCCTCTCAACTCAAATTTATGATGCATTAACTCCCTCTCAACAAACTAGAGCTAATCTAGAAACTGATTCCTATTGTTTTCATTTACTGAGATTTTGCTTATCTTATGCAAAACAGAAAATATCAACATTAACATAGTGTAAGCATCTACTTAAAAAGCTTGCAAATCATTAGATTCCATTATTACCAACAATAATAACATATCATGATGTATCTTCTCACCAACTAACAAAACAATATTCAATAATATGTTTTTAAACCTCGATTAGTATCTCGTTAAAAGGAATACATTGAACTCCTTGACCTCTCTTTTATTTAGTGTGGATGTATTATTATTTTTTTCTTTATAGTTTATTTTTAATTTACTATGCGTTGTTTATGCCTTATCTTATTTGCCTTTAAATTTTATATTTTATTATTTTCCTTTTTTTTACTTACCTCATTTTTCACATTATCTTTTTATTGCTTTTGTCTCTAATTCTTTTTATTATTCCAAAAATTTGTAATTGTTCCGCTACGGGGAAGTATTCCTCCTCATTTGAATGGTTAGAATATAATTTTAGTCTATGATAAAAATTTAGTTATCAAATTTATTTTTCACATGTTAATTTAACTATTACAAATTAATTTAATTTAAAATGATATTTAATATCAAAATTGTTTTTCACTAGGATATAGTATCAATAATGGCAAACATAATACCAATAGTCATGGCTAACAGAAGCATTAAGAAGTGAAAATATATTGATTTAAAGCAAACAATATCCCAATTAAAATAAATAACACTATATAATATAATTTAAATATCATATTTTACAAAATAAATAAATAACTAAAATAGTTACAGAAGTGATTGATTGGAAAATAAAATAAAAGTCATAGTTTATTTTTTCCGGAGAAAAAAGCTAAATTTTTTTTTAAGGAAATATAAAAAGTTTTACATGTCGTCTTTGCATCTTCAGCCCACCCGAGGGCATCAGAACAGATATAGACATACCCCAAAACCATAGTTTATTTGCATTAAATTTGAAAATTTTTAAATATATTTTTGAAGTGAATTTGTTTTGAATTGGATAGAGATTGATCAAAATTACAAATGTAAATTGTAAATTTTATATAATCCAATTATCTAAATTTTTTCTAAAATACCAAATCCATATTATAATAAAAACATATTTTAAACAGTAACATATTGAGATTTCATAGAAATAGTTTTACAAATTTCCAATAAAATCTTGAAAAAACCAATAAAAACTCTTAAAACCAAAAATAAAATAATTATAAGCCTAAAACACCCCTAAAATAAATAAATCAGAAAAAAAAAAAGACGAGTACCGAGGATTAGAAAAAAAAAAGACGAGTAACCAGAATAACCATTTAGCTCAGACCATATTATATTATATCACAAGATGCCGAAACTTAAATCAAAGATGAAACTCGAGATTCTAATTTCTAAGTAGAACAAACTAATTCACTCTCAGGAGAAAATACTAAACAATAGAGGAGACCCCAGTTAGAACAAACAGGGTCACTGTCAGGAAAACACTAAAGTCATTTTTTTCTTCTTTAATTCCCTCAACCGTTTATAAAATAGATTTGGAAAGATCAGAGCCATCCATGGATGGTCCACCTGCAGTTCTTCAAAGGCTATGTCATACAACTCATCATTGAGATCACTAACAATAACATCCATAGCGCCCTCTCTCGTTGTCTCCAAATCATACAAGTAATCCGTATTCAAAACTTCAACACACTTGTTCTACTTCACAATCCCTGCGAAAGAATGTGTCCAATTTCACTAGGAGCAACTTCACTTGGTAGAAATGGGCGAGCTTCACAAGTTCTAGCCTGCATTTCTTTAGAGCTCACCTGGGCAGTGTACCGAAATTTCAGAAACGTTTGGATACTTTCACCACCAACTTCCTGAAACCTCAGCCCTGGGCGAATGTAACACAAAAACCATGGTGGAAATCCAACAATGGTTCTGTCGTCAGTAGATTTCAAAAAAAATTGAGCGTGTTTTGAAATTAAAATTTCAAAGTTTGGATGGTTTTCAAAATTGAAGTAAGCTTCTCATTAGCGCACACAACGTAATTCTTAACTCGTCGTATATGTATCGTATACATCCGGGCTCAAAACTCAAATTTGAAATTTGAACTAGAGGGACTGTTGCCGCGTCTGGAAGGTAAGCCAACAAATATCTAAGCAATGTGCATTAATGCCAGAGTCAGAGTTGCGGAACTGCCACGAAATAGGGGAGAGCCGTGAAGGTGTTGGACGCCGGAAAATGTTTGACCATCGCACGGAGATTGCCAGATGCTATCAAATCTTCCTATGGCTTCCCATGGTTAGCTTTTGCCATTAAGGAAAGCCTCTATTCGGTTAACGCCTTCGTAGCCATGGCGTTTATGACGGTGACCCGGTAACCGTAAGAGGGCTGTGTGGTGATGTCGGAACATGTGGCGACAACTCTCGGGATGGATTTGGGAGAAGAGAGTGGACGATTTTACAGAGGATTTTAAAATTTGGGATAAACTAGCATTTGCACCTTATGTTGCAAAGGAAACGCCGTAAGGCATAGAGTGGGGAAGAATACGGACATGTATAGAGTGGGGAAGAATAGGGACATGTGAATGGACATTGTTGAAAGCAAGGGTGGATGATAATGAGTTACAATTGCAATAGTTAGTTATGTGTATTCTGAAAATGGATATTTTGTAAATAATAATAGTTTGTGGAAGAATAGCGACATGTGAATGGAGATTGTTGAAAGAAAGGGTGGATGATAATGAGTTAGAGTTGAAAGTATTTGTTATGTGTATTTTGAATATGGATATTTTGTAAATAATAGTAGTGTGTGGAAAAATAGCAACATGTGAATGGACATTGTTGAAAGCTAGGGTGGATGATAATGAGTTATACTTGAAATGATTAGTTATGTGTATTCGAATATGGCTATTTGGTAAATAATAGTAATGTCTTGTAGAGATTATCCATTATCCATGTTGTTGTTTTTGTTTATGTGAACATGTTTTTGTACGTCATGCTACCTATTTATGGTGTTATTAGAAAATACTATTATATTGTAAGGGAAGAGGTGAAAGAAACGATATGACATTGTGAACAACATCGTGGTCATTGTTCCATATTTGAAAATGCATGAAAATTTGAAAATGCATGAAAAATTGTTGGAGCCGTGATGATAATAATAAAAATTCCAGCATGATTTTGAAAAACTTGAGCTAAATTTTTTGAAAATGTGGATTATAGTTGTCACGTTTTAGAATTTTGAGTGCCTTAATTTTGCAAGTGGGGAATAGTAATATGACAGTGGAATCACTATTGTGAATATGCAGAGACATAATACTGGCATGCTTATAGATCCTTGTTGGCTGAATGACTTGCAATTGGCTTTCAAGTTGCTGGTTCACCATAAGTTGGATCTACAAAATATTAGTTGAATCTGAAGAACAAATAAAGCTAGGATAAAAGGTCCAAATTTCTAAAATTATTAGTTTCTTCCTTCCCCACCTTTCCATTGTTATTATTATTATTACCAAATAGCTTCCTGGATGTCGTCAAACAATTAATATTTATTTGATTAGAACAAATCAAGGTATGGATAGAAAGCTAAAATTTCTGAAATTATTAGTTTCTTCCTTCCCCTCTTTTTCGCTCTTAGCATTATGACACTTCCTTTCACATCCTATAGTGGATTGAAATTGCAAGAAAATTTGAGGTGAACCTTATACCTCTGCCTCTTCTGTTCATTTTTGTACAGAAGGAGGTATATACATCTTCAGTTCATATTTCTAGCCATTATCAACACCTAATACATGTTTTTTTATATAGGGAATTAAATTTTCATCATGTTTGAACTCAACTATTTGCCTTCCAAGGCTGGCTAAAATGGTTGTTGGGTTGAGGGCCTCCACTGCAAATATTTTTATTGACAATGGCCCTTACAGAGAGTTTATTTTCAAGCATTTTCAAGTGGCTTCTGTGGATGAAGAAAGTGCAACAGTAATTCTAGTAAGTTGATCAGTCTATAAAAGAAATTCCCATCTGAAGCTATGAGTAGGCTATGAGTGAGACTTTTTGCCTCTACATAAGAGTTCATTAGATAATGTGTTCTACAAACCCCTCTCACATACTCAACTGCATGACTGCCCTGCCCTATTCAAGAAGCCAACTATTCCAATAAGCACGTGAATGAAAATCACCTATACAATTTACCAATTACAACAACAACCAACCAACAAAAAAAAAAAAAAAATGTACTCAGCAGACTCAAGAAGCCAACTATTCCAATAAGCACGTGAATGAAAATCACCTATACAATTTACCAATTACAACAACAACCAACCAACCAAAAAAAAAAAAATTGTACTCAGCAGACTAAGGCAACAAACTGGTCAAGTACTAATCCTCAAAAGGGCCAATATATCGGGACTTTCCATTCAACTAGGTATTACCACCTATATTTTATCCTGATTTAAGTATATTTCTAGTAACAATTCACTGATGAAACAATATCACCAAAAGTTCAAACTAAGCATGTAAAAAATAAAACTGTTGGCTAAACCTATAAACAATCTTAATCATCCACTTCTACCTGCCTTCTTAGCATTAGGCTTTTACCAACAGGTGTGTGATTAAGTTGTTTCTCATCTTTTATCAGCTACCAGGTTTGACAGAAAAAGTGCAAATTTCCTCCCTTTTCCAGCCTCCACTATCTAACAGATCTGCTAATTTCTGAATCATTCAAAACTTGAACATGGCCAATATATTGAAATAACACCATGAGAGCCTCAGAACTTGTGCCTCCATTTATAAGCTATCTTTACTAAGCCATTTCTTTTGGTAATCCAAATAACAAAAAAACCATTCCATTTCTTGCGTTTAAAACAAATATTTTCCTCCAACAACTTCTAGTGGCATGCAGAGGCAGATTCATTGAATTTTACCATTCACGCCAGTCTTGGTATGTAGAGGCAGATTCATTAAAACCAAATATTTCTTTTAGCAAAATATAGCAGTGTGATGAATATGTTGGCAATGATTAAATGACCCCTCGTCCAGTGCAACGAGGAGAACATGATTCAATAACTATTCAAAGGCTCTGCATGTGCAAATGTCACATTGTTTTCTTCTGCCCAAGCTGCATTTGTGGTTGTGATTATCACAGTCTTGTTAGGCATTGAAGTTTTTTCTAGATCACTCCCTAAATCAAAGGCAGTTACAGATGAAGTCAACTCTGAAATCTGCAAGAGATTGGCTCTTAATTGAACCGTAATAGCCATGGAAATTTATTTATAAAAAGTATGCCATCAACTACACAATTGATATCTACAGAAATAGAAGCCTAGAAAACAAGAATTACAATTTATAAGATCCAATTTACATGGTTGGTCAACATGTAGAAACCCCCTCCATTGCAAATATTTTTATTGACAATGGCCCTTAGAGAGAGTTTATTTTCAAGCATTTTCAAGTGGCTTCTCTTGATGAGAAAATGCAGCAGTAGTTCTAGTAAGCTGATCATTCTATAAAAGAAATTCCCATATGAAGCCCTGAGTAAGCTATGAGTGAGACTTGGTATGCAGAGACAGATTCATTGAAATCAGATATTTATTTGAGCAAAATATAGCAGTGTGATGAATATGTTGGCAATGACTAAATGACCCATGGTCCACTGCAACCAGCAGAACATGATTCAACAACTATTTGAAGGCTCTGCATGTACAAATCTAGTACACTTTTTTCTTCTGCCGAAGCTGCTTTTATGGTTGTGATTATCACATTCTTGTTAGGCATTGAAGTTTTTTCTAGATCACTCCCTAAATCAAAGGCAGTTACAGATGAATTCAACTCTGAACTGTGCAAGAGATTGACTCTTAATTGAACCTTAATAGCCATGGAAATTTATTTATAAAAAGTATGCTAAAATCTTTAGACCCATGTGCATTTGGCACAATTACAATCGGTTCAAAGTGACAAGTTATCTTCAATGTTCTCATAAACAAAATTTGATAGTATCCGTCTATAAATATCAATTTAAATTGATGTATAGTTTGTGCACCGTAACAAACCCTAACAAACAAAGAGGATCAATCCCTCTGAGTTTATTACCAGAAGAGAAAGAATACCAGAATGCAACGGAGAGATGTAAAACCAGAGCCCTAAGCTTTCAACGTCACCTACTTATACTGCCCAAACAACATATTCATGACTCCCCTGTTGAACCGACCCATACTCTTCATGTGCTGCCGAGCTGCTTTGTCGTCGGCGACGAACCCCTTCTCCTTCAGCTTTACCAGGAGGTACCACATCTCATCAGCCTTCTGTGCCTTCAAGTAGGAACCAACCAAAGCGACATAAGTGGCAGCATTGGGCTTCCACCCATAGCCCAGCATCTCAAGCGTATATTTTCCTGCCTCCTGAAGCATTCCACCCTGGCACAGCCCCTGAATGAGAACAGAGTAGCTATACGAATTGGGCAAGCACCCCGAGGCTTGCATTCTAATGAAGACCTTGAGGGCGTCCTTGGGCTTGCATTAGAGTGCCCTTGCTGACCGCCATTAACATTAGACTTTGTCAATTCAGTTGATTCCTGTGTGCATGATTCGTTTCTCGCTTAATCCAATTCCTTCTCAGCCAGTTTATTGTCCCTCCGAGAAGAATTTTCGTAAATATAAGGCTTACATTCTTCATGAGTCGAATGGATGCCAATTTGTTCACTTATTCGAACTATCACCAGGGATCTTCCTTAATATCATGATTTAACAAGAAAAGAAACACTATCCCCTGCAACAAACGATTACCATTCCTAAAATTTTAACTCAAGAATATTTCCTAACCATCAACCAACAAAATAAATTGTCGTAAATTGCTAGATCAACTTGTCCAGTGAATTGCTAGATCAACTTGTCCAGTGAAGAAAGGAAATGATTCACTTGAATGAATCGACTTGTTCTAAAAATAAAATTCCACTGCAATGGAATCGACATGAGCAGAGGAGAAGTAAATGGTTGAAGAAAATTATCCTGGACAGAGGAGAAAACAACTCACTTGAATGGGGATTCGTCTTATTGAAGAAAGAAATCAGTTTAGCACAAGTGAATTGATCTGAACTCCCTTCAAATTTGTCTATTTGTAAATCAAAATTTTGTAGCTAACAAGCGATGTTGAGCGATGAACCAGAGCGATGCCATATTTTGGACATTTTTAAGTTCAAAAAGCAGACCAAGATTTGAATTGAAGTGGATTTTTTAGGACAAGGAAAGACTAGTGAATGCTTCCAGATTTTCCAGGAGTTGCAGAATGGAGAAGAGTTGCAAGCTATTAACCATCAACAACTCGAATTCTCTATTAGAGTGTGTCATAAAAAATGAACTGGAATTTTCATCTGAGAGATTAGGCACAAAGTCTAACACGGAATTCATTTGATGTCTTTCACAAACAGATCTATGTAGCTACTTGGGAAATGGCATCCATAGCTCCTTTACCCAGTGTATTGTTTTGTACATGATGAACCTAACTTAGATCGATTGATCCAAAAGGACAACAATTTCACCAGCAGAACGAAAGAGATCATCACCAGGTAGTTGTTGAAGTTCCCACTCAGGAGTAGGTATAAACAAATCATGTAGTCTACATTTTATGAATTCACGAAGAGCTGAGCAACCCTTCTATTGTTGTTGGTTTTCCAGCATTTAGTTTGAAGGGTAATTTTTTTTTTTTGTGCCGTGTGTTATTGTTGTCTTTCTTGTACTGTATTTTTGGTTTAACACGCAGTAGCATTGAGATATTAAAGCGTAGTCATAGCTAATTACACAGTAGAAACAAAAAATACAGACAGTAAAGGACAATTTTTGTTTATCACAAACTCCATATTTGTGAATCATATTGGCCACGGGCTGGCTATGGATCATCAAGCATATGTATAATAATATTAATCTTTATAATAATTTATTTTTTAGATAGTGTATTTATTTAATGAAATCCCCTGCAACAAACGATTACCATTCCTAAAATTTTAACTCAAAAATAATATTTCCTAACCATCAACCAACAAAATAAATTGTCGTAAATTGCTAGATCAACTTGTCCAGTGAATTGCTAGATCAACTTGTCCAGTGAAGAAAGGAAATGATTCACTTGAATGAATCGACTTGTTCTAAAAATAAAATTCCACTGCAATGGAATCGACATGAGCAGAGAAGTAAATGGTTGAAGAAAATTATCCTCGACAGAGGAGAAAACAACTCACTTGAATGGGGATTCGTCTTATTGAAGAAAGAAATCAGTTTAGCACAAGTGAATTGATCTGAACTCCCTTCAAATTTGTCTATTTGTAAATCAAAATTTTGTAGCTAACAAGCGATGTTGAGCGATGAACCAGAGCGATGCCATATTTTAGACATTTTTAAGTTCAAAAAGCAAACCAAGATTTGAATTGAAGTGGATTTTTTAGGACAAGGAAAGACTAGTGAATGCTTCCAGATTTTCCAGGAGTTGCAGAATGGAGAAGAGTTGCAAGCTACTAACCATCAACAACTCGAATTCTCTATTAGAGTGTGTCATAAAAAATGAACTGGAATTTTCATCTGAGAGATTAGGCACAAAGTCTAACACGGAATTCATTTGATGTCTTGCACAAACAGATCTATGTAGCTACTTGGGAAATGGCATCCATAGCTCATTTACCCAGTGTATTGTTTTGTACATGATGAACCTAACTTAGATCGATTGATCCAAAAGGACAACAATTTCACCAGCAGAACGAAAGATCATCACCAGGTAGTTGTTGAAGTTCCCACTCAGGAGTAGGTATAAACAAATCATGTAGTCTACATTTTATGAATTCACGAAGAGCTGAGCAACCCTTCTATTGTTGTTGGTTTTCCAACATTTAGTTTGAAGGGTAATTTTTTTTTGTGCCGTGTGTTATTGTTGTCTTTCTTGTACTGTATTTTTGGTTTAACACGCAGTAGCATTGAGATATTAAAGCGTAGTCATAGCTAATTATACAGTAGAAACAAAAAATACAGACAGTAAAGGACAATTTTTGTTTATCACAAACTCCATATTTGTGAATCATATTGGCCACGGGCTGGCTATGGATCATCAAGCATATGTATAATAATATTAATCTTTATAATAATTTATTTTTTGGATAGAGTATTTATTTAATGAAATAAATATTGTACTGTTCAAAACGGTTGGTAAAAAGTACTAGCCAAGTCAGGATTTAAGCTTCAACTGCCACAAAAGTCTCAACATTTCCTTGGGTTAGTTTGAGAGACGTGAGTTAGAAGGATGCATAGATGTTGTCATACCACATGTATGCAACTGGTGAAAATTAATTATTTTATTTTATGCAATGGAAAAACAATGCAGATCAAGATACAAAATATAGAGCAACCCTTCTGCCTCCCCCAGACCTGCTCTTCCAAATGAACTAACTTATTTGTATCTTACTTCACCAATGAAAAGGAAGTCATATTTAGCATATGGTTCTATTGATCCCATTCTTATCATAGAAAAGGTATAATGTTCTTGCTTTACATATGGTCTTACAAAAGTATGCATCCTTTTATCCTCATTATTGAAATTATGAATCAATGAGAACTTGAATATTGTTTGTCTATGCTCCTGTAGTGGAATGTCTACTTGAGTTACTTAACCATCGAACTGAAAGGGTTAACACTCAAGTAAACATGACAAGATACCCACATGGAATAAATCATACTGGAATCATCAACGACCCTTGATTAATACTCTACTTCATCTAATCCTTTCAGACAATCAAACTCAGTCCTCATGGAACAGAAAAGGCCCATGCTCAATCTGTCCATCAACCTCCTAAAATATAATCAAAGCATCAAACTGAAAACATGCAATAAGTTTGCCTCCAACACTTGAAGTTTTCACTCAAATCGATTGATCCAAAAGGACAACAATTTCACCAGCAGAACGAAAGATCATCACCAGGTAGTTGTTGAAGTTCCCACTCAGGAGTAGGTATAAACAAATCATGTAGTCTACATTTTATGAATTCACGAAGAGCTGAGCAACCCTTCTATTGTTGTTGGTTTTCCAGCATTTAGTTTGAAGGGTAATTTTTTTTTGTGCCGTGTGTTATTGTTGTCTTTCTTGTAGTGTATTTTTGGTTTAACACGCAGTAGCATTGAGATATTAAAGCGTAGTCATAGCTAATTATACAGTAGAAACAAAAAATACAGACAGTAAAGGACAATTTTTGTTTATCACAAACTCCATATTTGTGAATCATATTGGCCACGGGCTGGCTATGGATCATCAAGCATATGTATAATAATATTAATCTTTATAATAATTTATTTTTTGGATAGTGTATTTATTTAATGAAATAAATATTGTACTGTTCAAAACGGTTGGTAAAAAGTACTAGCCAAGTCAGGATTTAAGCTTCAACTGCCACAACAGTCTCAACATTTCCATGGGTTAGTTTGAGAGATGTGAGTTAGAAGGATGCATAGATGTTGTCATACCACGTGTATGCAACTGGTGAAAATTAATTATTTTATTTTATGCAATGGAAAAACAATGCAGATCAAGATACAAAATATAGAGCAACCCTTCTGCCTCCCCCAGACCTGCTCTTCCAAATGCACTAACTTATTTATATCTTACTTCACCAATGTAAAGGAAGTCATATTTAGCATATGGTTCTATTGATCCCATTCTTATCATAGAAAAGGTATAATGTTCTTGCTTTACATATGGTCTTACAAAAGTATGCATCCTTTTATCCTCATTATTGAAATTATGAATCAATGAGAACTTGAATATTGTTTGTCTATGCTCCTGTAGTGGAATGTCTACTTGAGTTACTTAACCATCGAACTGAAAGGGTTAACACTCAAGGAAACATGACAAGATACCCACATGGAATAAATCATACTGGAATCATCAACGATCCTTGATTAATACTCTACTTCATCTAATCCTTTCAGACAATCAAACTCAGTCCTCATGGAACAGAAAAGGCCCATGCTCAATTTGTCCATCAACCTCCTAAAATATAATCAAAGCATCAAACTGAAAACATGCAATAAGTTTGCCTCCAACACTTGAAGTTTTCACTCAAATCGAGTGTTTAAATCTCATTTCACTATCTCAAGTTGATCTTAAGTTATGTTAATGAAAGTTGAGACACCCTTTCTCTCTGACTGAAAGGTAGAATGTCATCTCCTATGCTTTGGCCAATAACACAAATGGACTTTTATTTTTAACATTTCTTGTTGCCATTTTCAACACTCCCTCTAAGAAAGGCATTCGACTCAAACCTAATCATGTACCTCTGGAATGTTTTGCATGCAACACTTCTACCAAGTGTGGTTGCTCTAGAAACTATCGGAACAAAAAAAATCCCACTAACCTCTCTGTTGGGCTAGAAACATACTCTGATGCTGAAGCTCTACCTGCTGTTGACAAGTGCTCCCTCTATGACCTCTGAGCTATTGCAGCACTCCATGCATCTTGCACCATTGCACACATCTCTATGCTAACCTGCACTGGTGCAACACTCCTATGCCTCTCGCATTGTTGCAGCCTCCTACCTCTACATAGTCCTGGGACTCCTGCACTATAGCTCTCTTTGCCGCTCCATCCACATCTGTCTCTACCCAATCAACCAGCCCTACTACTCCTAATTGGGGCTCCTGTAGCAAAGACGAATCAAAGAGGTTGGGTACCTCAAGGATCTTGCCCCTCCTCCTTAGGACGATCACTCCACATCACCCCACCTCCTACTTGGAGGTATGGTTGCATGTGATCCCTCTGCCCACCTGGCTCGAAGTTTCCCCCTACTGGGCATGAGTGGATGCCTCCACTCTGTCTCCTCTCGGCTTCCCCAGTTGTGGTTGCTCCACAACCTCCTAAAGTTGCTTCACCAATCGTGGCTCCTCCACAAACGCCTGAGACTTCTTCTGGCGCTGCATGTTGAGAGGTAATGTACTCTCCCTCTCAACCACCAAGTATCTAACGTTTGAATTTATCCTCAAGGCTTTGCATGCATCTTGTACCTCAAGTGCATACATGTTCTTGCCCAGCACACCAATCTGTTTCATATTTCCTGCCCTCACGAAATTTTCTGGAAAAAGAGCCGATTTTAAATTAGCGATATCTCCCTCATCCGAACTCCAATTCAGCTATTTTTTTTTTGTTGTATTTTTTCTGCAAGGAACCTAAATGCTATTTGTTTCTGAAAATTTTATACAAAAATTTCAGATCTTCTCTGCAAACTCTTGGCCCAAAACTCAAAACTTTGAAATCTCCTCTCAGTATACTGTTCTCTCCTTGATCACCTGTGCTCCTATACCATGTATAAATTCCCACCTGTAGATCACCTGATAATGCAATATACTAAAGCAAAATACTTGATCCACTTCTACAAAAAAACATGCAGAAGCTTAATCGAATTGAGCAACATCAATAAGAACACATATAATTGATAAGAAGGAACCAATCACACAACACAAAAGATATAACCTGGGGAAATCCTCAGCCTAAAACCCCACTCTCTGTATTATCATACATAGGATTTATACAAAGCCTTAGCTCTCAGTACAATCCTCACAAATGAAGGTGGAAATACATGAGAATTACACAAAACCTTAGCTCTCACAGCTAGCTAGCTCTCAATGCAATCCTCCTAGATGCTCACAGGCAATCAAGACTTCTCCTATGCCTTCTCCTCTTCCCTCCAAGCCTCCTATTCCCTTGCACAGTTTTTCCTGGGTGATCCTCTTGTTACCAAGTGTAACACTGATCTCACACCCTGCAAAATTGCACAATCCTCAAGGAACCTTAATCCTTCTGCTTGGATGATTTTCCTTTATAGGAAAAATCCATCCAACTAATAGTACATTGTCCCTCCTCTGATCTCAACTGGGTATTTCTCTGAACTGACATGCTTGAGTTATTTATGAGAGAATATCCAGTTATTTGAAGTGTAGCAGTTACATGCATGCAAGCATTAACTAACTGAACTCACATTAATTTAAACAAACTATTTAAATCAATCTATCTGGACTTGACTCAGTTAACTGAGCCAACTAATTAAACTCAAATTAGAACTCATCCTTACCTCTTTAACTGATGGATAAATTCCTCAATCAATAGATAAATTGTTGCATGTCCTCACATAGACTTCATGTTTGATTTTTCACAACTAATTAACTCATGGTGAATTAATTAATTTATTTTCAAACATCTGTTAAGTTCAAATTCGAATTTTACTTCCTATTTTAGTCCAGGGACTGACTAAAAATACGAATCCATCTCGAACTGCTAAAAATAGTAATTCTATTTTTAGCACTTCCATTTTTCATTCCCTATTGCCCAATCTAGCATTGGTACCCAAACTGTTATTTATAGCAGTGCTATTTTTAGCATTTCTTGTTGCCATTTTCAATAGATATTTGATGATTGTGTCTGTGTTATGAATACGTTGAAGTGTTGGCATGACTTTGTTGTATGGTCTGCGTTCTAAACATTGTGATATCTACCGCCATCACTGCATATATATACACTGAGTTACATACCACCTTGTCCCATATGTTGTCCATATGTTGGTGGCTTGACATGATATACTCCTCCTATGATATTATGTTGAAAGTCTTACGATTGAATGGTATACTCCTCCATACCCCTTGACTCCGTTGTTACCACCCATCATGGCTTTCACATCACACATATCCTTTGTGTCGTATAACATTGACTCCTCCCTCATGACACGTTACGTTGGTATCCTGCACATTGAATGGTTCCTATAGGCTCCCCTGCTAAGCCCTAGCCTTTGGTTCCTTAAGACTTCACGACCACTTGGTAGCCCTCACATTGGTGATTCCCCTTTGTAGCAAATGTGCTAACCGTCGCAAACCTCTGATCACAAATTGTTGATATGACGTCATAGCCACCATGTGGCATATTTTGATTTCATTACCGTGTTGTTTATTTGTTAACAATTGGCAATATATCATCTGATTTCTCCTGCAAGGATCTAGGATCAAATCCTGAGGCTTTCAGTTTCCAGCTAAACAGTACGATGGGGAAAGGTGGCAAAACTAACTGGGATGAGCCCAAAGCAACAGATTTGTTGGAAATATATCTCGATATACAACAAAAATTTCATTAATCTGGTTGGAGAGAGTTTTTCCACCGCTACATCAACTACCACAATGTTGTGGCTTGATCTTTCGCTCAAAATTTTGATGGGAACCGGGTGGAATTCAGTGGGCTCTTCTTTTTGGTTACGGAGAAGCTAATCTTAAAGGACACAACTTTTCTAGTAGATGGAGAACAAATTTTTAGAAGCCATGTGTTGGCAAGGGTCGATGTGCCCTTCTTTCTAATGGAGGAATTCAAGAATCACAATTGGAAAACTAAGGTTCAGAGGGATTGGATACAAGACAAATGGCATGGCATTCTTCACATCTCTCAGCGATATTTCATGTGTAAAGGAATATTCAATGGAATAAATCTTTATCATTTACATTTTCTTGCACATTTGTTTGGATAGGTTATAATGAACGGTTGTTTCTATCTACTGGAGAGTCTCAGGCATATGGCAATAAATTTCAAAGCTAGAACCAACCCTTCTCCTCATTTTATCTACCATAAATCCCTCATTAAAATGTTGATTAAAATTAAATTGGCCAACGAAAGGATAACCTGGAGCCACTTCCTATTTTGGGGAGGTTTTCAATCTCAACCCCCTAAAAAATGAAGAGGAAGGCCAAAAAATGCTAAAAATGGGAAACAAACTCAAGAAACAACCCCTTTTGAGCCAACTCTTAGCCAGAAAAACACAAAGGCCCCTTCTACATTCTCTAGCCCTAAAATCCCAAATTCTACCAAAGAAAGAGTGTCATGCTTAGTAAACCATACCCCGCATCTCTTGTAAACTTACCTTATGATATTAGTCATCCCTAGGTTGTGAGTCCACTTGTTGAAACCTCCCCTGTAGACACAGCTACAACATAAATTATTCAAGGCAAGGAGGTTTAATTTGAGACCCAAGATGAGGAATCACAGTTTGAAACTTTTAAAAGTGGCAAATTACCTCATACAAGGCCAACAAACAAATTAAGATATAAAATTAAATTAAGAAGCAACCTAGATTTAGCCAAGGAGGTGCTTGATGTAGATAATATGCCATTGAAGGACCTTATCATCAAGATAAAGAAGATTGCAGACTCTAAGAAGAGCAGGGACAAAGAAACTATAAGAAAAGGTCCTATGGAGACATGAAAAAGTAAGTAACATAGGTTGGAGAAGGTGGATGTGCTTCTGAAAGAAACCAACACCCTTGGCTAGGAGGCTTGGGGTCATTTTGAAATTTTTGGTTATGAACTTAAGAAACATCGTTTTATCCTTTATCGGTAACAACATTCTTAATAGCATTTTTATATGCATCAGAAAAGGGAGGAGTTAACATTCCATCTGTCAACAATTTTTAAAGAAGTAGGGAGCACTAACATCTCTGTTGTCAGTGAAATTTTGACAAGTGAAAATGTTGGCATTCCATCTCTCAGTGAATTCTAAAAACAGGCAGATAGGAAATGCTGACAGTCAACATGTCAGGGAAAGCTTCAATCCATAAAAAAAAAAACAAAAGCTGACAACGGTGGTGTGATCGATTTTCAACAGGAAGCCCGATGGAAAAGAGTGACAACAGAAAATTAGTGTTGGTGAGGATTCAACCTGTTTGCAAAGGGACCTATTTTCCAACAAATATTTGGTTCTATCAGTGAGGGGCCTCTTTTTATTTTCAAGGAAGATATTCTAAAATATACTTTTCTTTGCCTATATGATAGCATATATTTTATTTTTAGAAAAACTTTATGTAATTAAAAATACTTTCCACATGCATGAACTTAGAATATTTGGATATTTTTGGATTGTTGTAATTAATATTGAGAGTTTAATATTGTAACTAACAAAGATTAGCTTCAAAAGAGCAAGAAAATTGGGTCAAAAAGACGTTGTGTTATGATTTTGAAATCATCTACAAAAAGGGAAGAAAAATGTTGTTGCAGATGCACTCTCAAGAAAGGATGAGAATGTGGAAGCATTCTTGTTTTCTATTTCTATTATCCAACCTAATTGGATAAATAAAGCAAGGGATGCATGGAAGAATGAAGAATAGGTGTGGACACTCATTCAAAAGTTGCAGTAAGATTCCAATAAATGTGATACATTTAGCTAGAAAATTATTCATTATGGTACAAAGATAACTTATATATTTGTAATAATTCTCAACTCAAGAAAAATAGTTTTTAAATGATTTGGGGGTTCAAGGAGGTAAAAAGTTAATGTACAATTTTAAATGCATGTTAAATTTTCGTGTTGTTTCTTTAGTGTATTTATTAAGTAGAAAATTGTCTATATACTTGATGATGGTTAGTCATATTTTTTTCGAGTTTTATGAGTTTGAGGATTTTAAAATATTTTTAAGAACGTGTGCATGATATTTATGTTATATTGAAAAAATTAGTGAAAATATTTTCTTTTAATGTAGATTTGTTAAAAATTAAAATATATGTGAAAAGTGAAATGGACCATTATAGATAATGAAGCTTTCTTGTACATAGTGAGAATGATATTTCATCTCAAGAATGGTTTTAACACATATCTATGATCAATTTCACTAATTAAGAATGCATGAGGACCCATTGTGTGACATAGGGAATGAGTCGATGAGTTCTAGGACCTCAACAAAGATCGATATCGCACCCTAGAAGAAATTTAGGACTAGTGGCACCGTGTGGTGGAGAAAATACAGATAGTTGGGTGTGACACACCTAGGGAAAGGTTTGTCAACACTTTGTGCTCATACATAAGTTGTGAATAGTGAGCTCGCCTCATGGTACTTGCAATGGAGAGTTTGGAAAACCTTATGCATATGCATTCAACATTGGGCTCTGTTTTTAAATTATTGTTATATTGATTACGATGTTATATATTTATAGATGTGTTATTTTTATGTTATATATAAATATAAGTATATAAGTTTTATAAGTATATTTGGTCTTGAGGCAATGAGGTATAGCAAGCTTCCAATCATTTGTTTGTAGACAGTCTGATTCACTAAAGGTGGTTCATCTTCTTTACATAAGTGAACAAAGCTAGTTTCTAAGTCGCGAAAAGCTATGTCTTCACATATATTTGGATAAGATAACATAAGCGCTCTTAAACATAAGGTGACAACACTTAGAAAACATGACTTAGGAGGATGAGAAACTTAGATAAAACAAAAATATAGTCAACCAAAGAACCTGATGACACTAGATAGCTTGGAACGACAATTTTAGGCTCCAAAATTGAATTAAACCAAAATTTTGGAGGGTCGTTGTTGCAACAACAAAAGAGTAGCACAAAAGAATCATAATATACACATCAATATCTCCAAATGGAATAACAATAAGGCTATGGAATTGCTAAAAGTCAAGGTATTGAACCTAATCTCCATTTTATTCTTGGTAAGACATGTGAAATTTGGACAAAATCCTTACCTTCTCGTGATCCCATCAAATATCCCAATACGCTTATCAATTGTAGGCCTTGAAAACCACTTCCTAAGAGTCATCTATTGATATAGTGGCTGAATTTGTGCATAAATTATGTATATGTGCATCTTCCACATATGCACAACTTTCATATATTTTCATATAGCATATATGTGCATATATTTGATATACACGCATATCTAGAAGTTGTTCATATACAATAGATATGCATATATGGTAGTTGTGCATATACAAAAGATATTCACATATACAAACGTTACGCATATATGGAGGATATGCACATATACAAAAGTTGCGCATATACGGAAGATATGTGCATATAAAAAAGCTATGTATATCTAAAGGTTGCCGTATATGCATATTACAGAAGTTGGGCACAACTTCTATATATGTGCATATACAAAAATTGTGCATAGACGGAATATATGCGTATATATCGAAGCTGCACATATATGGAAGATATATAAATATACGGAAGTCATTCATATATGGAAGAAGATATGCATATCATCTGATGCAGGAGCATCTAGCTGACAGGGCAAAGACACAAGTAAGGGAATATGGTTTCTGAAGAGGAAAGAGGGATTGATTCATGTAGTGGGAAACATACTTGTTTTCTTTTAATTTCCTTTTCTTTTATTAAGTTATTTAGAGATATTGTAATAAGATGTAATTAGGAATAGTAATAATTAGATTAGGGTCATTGTTTTGAAACAATTAAGTTGTTATTGTAGAAAGTCATGAAAAAAATTTACTGGAAAATCAAACAAAATTCAGTATGAAAATTAATTGTTGTAACTAATTGACAAACTGGACAAACTGCCAGCAGTTAGAACAATTGTAACAGTGCTATTAAAGAGTGAAACAAAGCACAAACAAGGTTTCAGAACAGAAGGAGAGATATTCAAAGAAAAGAATACAAATAATCAAATTTTATGTGCACATATCCTCATAGCGTTCTATTTGTGTCTGAAATCTTTTAACAGAGATATTACTGTGTGAATGTCGTGAAAGCTTGGTCACAGGACTAATTAAAGTAAAGAGACCTTCGAGCACCGAATTCATTGAATTCAAATAAGAAGAACAACATTTGTCTGCAAGTAGTATCAACAGAGGAACCAAAACGTGTAACGGGAGTCGTCCAACATTTCTTTACATACGAAAAGACAGAGTTTGCCAACACAGAGAAAAGAACAACCATAATAAAACCCAGGTATGCAAATCCTAACAGCATAACGAAAATTTCATTTCCAAAAATTCATTTACAGTCATCAAGCTAATGTCCATTCATATTCCATATCTAAAAACAACTTGAGAACAAAACCCAGTTCGCGGATTTGGGAACTGTAAACCCTCATCCACGTTGTTAGCGCTTGGAATTCACCTAGGCTGAGATAGATAAACTATCAAGGCTACATCAAACCATTTCACCTCGTAGCTAGCCCTACGAGGTATGAGAAGGCTCTCTCGGGTCAGAT